>OMNO01079876.1:18727-34218 GCA_900303215.1 Trachyrincus scabrus
CAATACTTGTGCAAGGGAACTCATGTTGGGGTGGGTACCACTTCCAATACACAGTGTCTCGGATGTGTCTTGGAAAACGCTAAGGTAGATATGAAGGCCAGTTAGAAGTAACTCTACGCCAGGGCTATTCAACTATATTGTTCAGGGGGCCACATTGTCAGAAAGCTAAGAGCCCGGGGGCCGGACATTTCCCTGAGCTATTAATTATTACATGGAATAAACTAGTCACGCTGCACATCCCTTTTCTTTCACTTTCATTGCATCATTTTAATCAATACAATAATAAACAAGGAGACATGAGGTGTTTCGGTCCATATCAACAAATGTAAAAAACAAAATGAAGTAGATTTCAGTAGTAGTAGATTTCATGCCAGCCTGATTTATTTATTTTTTTGCCGGACTTGCGCGGGCCATAGAAAAATTCAGACGGGCCGCTAGTTGAATAGACCTGTTCTATAGAATCATTTTGAAAGGCAGCAGTTAAGGGGAAGGAATCACTTTAAAAGTCTTCTTTTAGAGAATCCGCCGCAGAGCGCCAATTGTTTAAACTAGTCTCACTAGCCCCATTAAGTCGGGCAGTTGACAACTCCAGATAAACAACATCCAGAAAGGTAAGGGCCCAGTGTCTGGTGGTAAGGGAATGAGGAGGCTTCCATCGTACCGCAATCATCTTTTTAGCAGCTGTCAGGCAGTACAGTGCGCATTTTGAGCTTGGTGATATTGACCTTCGACAGATCATTCAACAACAGGACGGGCACAGTCACTGGCACTGTCACTGATAGTAATTCAGACAAGCTAGATGCCACTCTCGTCCAGAACCATGAGACTGTGGACAATCCCACATCATGTGAAGGAAGGATGTGCCAGGGGCCTTCATAGTGCATTTTACACAAGGGATCATTGATCATTTTCATGCAGTGGAGTTTACGCAGGGTTAAGATATGTTCTATGAGTTAAAATTCAGGATTGCGAGAGGCCTCCTTCATGTTTGACCATGCATCCTCCCAGTGGAAATCAGGGTCTAGATCTGGGCAGTCACCATACTGTCTAGTGGTAGGTTATCATTGGAAGCCTCCAGAAAGAATTGATACAGTGTGGACACCATATCCCTGGTATTTCTCTGTATAGTAAACAATTTATAAAGTGGGTGAATGGGCAAAGGTTGTTGCTATATGGGACACCATATAGCTGATCTGAGCTGCAAAGAAAAGAAAAATGAGGCACAGGGCAGATTGAACGCAAACCCATGTCATTATGAATGTAATTGAAGTGGTGAATGTTACTGGTACTCCAATGAAAGGCTTAAATAGGTCTCCCTCCAATTAACAGGTCCTTATTGTTAAATATAGGCGAAAGCATATGCCACTTACAGGAAATTCTACATTGCGATTCAGCCGTGCGCCAGGTCTGGATGAGATGGGAAACAATTGGGCTGAAGCGCAGTTGACATTGCTTATTTGATAAATTGGCAAAAAGCATATCCTGAAGGTTCCACTGGCGTACTATATTTTCTTCTAGATTACACCAGGAAACAAGAGGCCGCCATACCAGTAGCAGCCAAAGCACAAATGACCAAAAATAGAAATTCGCCATCTCCCCTCCCCCTCTGTATAGTGGATCAAACGTGGGAGTTTTCTATTCCAGATAAACTGTGAGATATTATAGTGGATTTTGGGTGCCGGATTTTGGGGAATCATTGAACTGACTCAATTCATTCTGGGTAAAATATTAATTTTGACTAGATATACGGGCCCGAAGACAGTTGGGAAGGCTAATCCATCTGTCCAGATCTGCTTTAATTCTGTTCCATGCTTCTGAGTAGTTGTGTGTCACAATGCAGTTTAAAGATGGGAAAATGTGTATCCCAAGATACGAAAGTGCTGGACAACTGTCACTTTCAACATGAACACCAGTACATCATTGGCATATAATGCCACATGGTGGCGAGTGTCATGAACGGAAATAGGTTGTACATTAGTGGATTGATGAATCATTTGGGCTAGAGGTTCAAGAGAGAGTGCAAAAAGTGCTGGACTCAGAGGAGACCCCTGGCGAGAAGATCTAGCGTGGAGGATAATTGCCCAGTTAGTACAATACCTTGATCATGTATAAAACCCTCACTAAAACCTATTGTTTCCAGGACAGACCACAAAAAGGACATTCAAGTCTATCAAAGGCTTTCATTGCATGAAGGGTCAGCAGTTGGGGCTTTTTTGTCTACTGCAGCATCTATTATATGGAGAAGGAGTCTAACATTATCAGCAGCTAGCCTTGACTTTATAAACCCTGTCTGATCACAGTTGATTAGTTCTGGCATTTAATCCTGAATGCGTAGGGCAAGCACCTTCGCGTAAATCTTAAGATCTGAATTTAACAAATTTAGTGGCCTATAGCTACTACATTCTGTTGGATCCTTATCCTTCTTTAAGAGTAAGGAAATCAGGGCTATATTCACATCCCCTTATCTATTGAGAGAAAAACCCAGGAGGTATTCTGTCAAAACCTGGTGATTTATTTATATGCATGGTGAGTGCTGCCTTTTAATTCCTCTAAAGAAATGGGATCATCAAGACAAGTGGAATCAGCTACTGCAAGCTGTGGTAAGTCTAGTTGTCTAAGAAAGCCGTTACACCTATCTTTCTCCAGCTGAATCACTGACTGATAAAAGTTGTAATAAAAAGTGCGAAAGTCTTATTTATTAGTTTTGGTTCAGTTGTGATGTTTCCTTTTGAATATTTAATGGAGGGCACATGGTCTCCACAGACTTACAGAGTAGCCAGACAATTTATATAAGTAGCGGCCGGGGAAGAGCGGAGGGGGTCATAGCCAAAAGGTGACTGGTTCTAGACCCATGGAAGTAATAGTGCTGCCTAGTCCTATGTATTAAGAATCCTGAGCGTTGTTATTATTTCCTTATTGGTAAGTTCACGTTGAGATGCTATTGAGTAATTATTTAGCTAAATAGTCTAGTGTAGCAAAGTCTGCTTCCAGAGTTTGGTGGACCTATCATCGTAAATTTGAAGAAAACAAAATGGTGTTGCTCCTTATGAAATCTTTAACTGCATCCCATAATATTCTAGGGTCCTCAACTTAGCCTATATTGAAGTCAAGAAATTCCTCTAGTTGAGTCAGGAATTGTGATTTATATTCGTCATTACCTAATACGGTGGAATTGAAGCGCCATCTGGAGGCACGTTTAGATAAGCAGCCCAAGGTAGCACAACAGAATACCCTTTTTTGGTCTGACAGAGCGATAGGAAGTAGCACAACATTCGAAATGAGTCAAACGCCAGGGAGAAAAGGTATGTTTTCAGGCAGATTTTTAAAAGTGCCAGAGCAGATCTTATTTGGGGCGGCAGTAGCTCAGGAGGTAAAGCAGGTTGTCTGGCAACCGGAAGGTTGCTGGTTCGATCCCCGGCTCCTTCTAGCCAAGTGTCAAGGTGTCCCTGAGTAAGTAACTGCTCCAGACGTGCTGGCTGTTGCCTTGCATGGTTGACACCGCCATGGGTGAATGTGAGGCACTAATTGTAAAGCGCTTTCAGTGGCCACAGGTTAGAAAAGCGCTATATGCAGTCCATTTAACATGTCAGCTGGTCCTCCTCCCCCTCCCCCAGGCATCACCACGGTGTTGACCATGACCACCCTCAGCACCGTGGCCCGGACGTCCCTCCCGCGTGTCTCCTACGTCACCGCCATGGACCTCTTTGTCACCGTCTGCTTCCTGTTTGTCTTCGCGGCACTCATGGAGTACGCTACGCTCAACTACTACTCCAACAGCACCCGCAGGCCCGTGCTCGGCAAGCCCCGGAGACCGGTAAGGAGCTGCTTGGAAGTGGATTGTATTTACACAGCCTTTTGTGACTTCATGGCCCGGACAGTACAGATAGGTGGGTTGAAAGCGAGAGTCCCAAGCTGTCCGTAGAGGTACAATATTGGTGAGTTTATCACCATTAAATACATACGAGAACACTTATATTTTCATGAATGGGGCACTCTATGGAGGGAATTGCAACTAAGAGGTCGCTAACCCTAACCACTATGCAAACGTCCTCTTAGTCGCTGGCGGCTAGCAATAAGTGTACGAAGCTGACTTCAACTGTCACCTCATTTCAATATTTAACCTGGGGTTGAAAACGGACAATTAGGAAATGATTACCAGGGTTTGAGTCATGGACCGGCCTGAATCGCTGGATAACGCCCGGAGCTAGAATTAGCCTAGGCTTAGCATAGCCTCCGACTAAAATGAACTCAGGGTTATTGCCGCCTGGCACGATAATTAACCCAGAGCAAACATCTTAACAGTGTGAAAAGCCTTTGAGAAGTTGGTGGAGATATTATACATTAGGCTGTTGAATATGGCTAGCCACTAGCAGTTCAGCAGACACATTAAACCAGCACAACACACCTCCTTTTAACATTTTTATGAATTTAGAATCACTCCACAAAGAGTGAAACCTCAAAAGAAAACCATGCTGGACCCCACCTTGCTTACCACCTCTTCCAATGGCTTCCCTCCAGAAGAAGTCCATATCCACCCAGTATTTTTCCTGCATGCATCCAGCAGTGCCGTAGCGCCGCCACTGGATTACTAGCGCCACTGCAATCAGCCATGCACATTTTCTTTATTTTTCTTTAATTAGAAATTATGTTGGGCACCCCAAATTCTTTTTTATTTGTTTAATTTCAAAACATATACATCGTAGGTGCCCCCTTATTGCACCCCCCTCAATTGTTACATTGTCATTATTGTCATTGGAGAAAGACAGAGAGAGAACCAAACCCCATACCACTTGTACATTGGTTTGCATTAGATGACTATTAGACTATTGCAATAACACATCATCAGTAGGGTAAAACTAACCTGTCTCACGACGGTCTAAACCCAGCTCACGTTCCCTATTAGTGGGTGAACAATCCAACGCTTGGTGAATTCTGCTTCACAATGATAGGTTATAGGTCTATAGGTTAACCCCTTGCTATTGCATGCATAACCTCTGATTGGCTGATATGGTTACCCGGTCACCCGCTGATTAAGCGTTGACGCGACACACCTGTTCTCCGCTTATTCAAAGGGGAGCTGGCAAGCGGTCTGGTTCTCCTTTAAACTCTTTAATTGAATTATATCTCCCTGACAGAAACTTCCTTCTGCTTCCTTCCTTTCCAGAACTACTCAGTGCTGGATGTACGGCCGCCGCACACCGTCATCGCCCTGAACAACGCCATGTACTGGCGGGAGTTTGAGGACGCATGTGTCTACGAGTGTCTGGACGGCAAGGACTGCCAGAGCTTCTTCTGCTGCTATGAGGAGTGCAAAGACGGTGGCTGGCGGAAAGGACGCATCCACCTCGATTTGCTGGAGCTGGACGCGTACTCTCGCGTCTTCTTCCCCACCTCCTTCCTGCTCTTCAACGTGGTGTATTGGGTGGGATACCTCTACCTTTAGTACGCAGCACGAGAGGAGGAACCCCGCCAGAGGAACAGAGACCTCACAGAGATGGGGGAATGAGAGAACTGATGTTCTCTGGATTCTTGAAAGCAGGGAGCTGGTGGAGATGAACCGAGCTACAGAGACCTATGCGCCCTTTCTGACTTCAGGAACAAGACACTCCGATGAATTCCCTTCGTATACCAAACACTCACAGGCAGGCGGACGGAGTGGACTATTATTACAAAGCCACAGAGGAGAGAGAGGGAGGGAGGGAGGTAAGAGAGAGACGGGGAGAGAGAGAGATGAGGAGGAGGACTGGTGTGAGTTGGATTATCTCCCCATCGGTCAGACTGAGTGGAGGAGAACCCGGGAGAGGGGTAGAAGCGTCCACAGTGCCTTCCTCTGGCGGGGTAGCGACTATCAGCTACGCTCATCAGGGAAATAATGACCACAATGCGCGTGTGGTGGCAGTCATTTCCAAACCATCAGCTTGGCAGCAGTTTATGGGAGCAACGCGGCGAGAGTTTCCCCGGGACTTTGGTACGGTGACTTTGACCCGTACGCGATGGTGTAATCCTCCGGCCACGTGCAGTATTAAACAGAGGGTGTAGGGAGAAAAAGAGACCGTACACCCATTTTTTATATCACGTTTTGTTTAAAGCTGCAGTGAGCAACTTTTGCGTTTTCATTGAGTCTCATGGTTCTTGTGCATTCGGCTCTATAGCGATGGTCATAGTCAAAACAAATGCATGAGAACCATGAGACTCAATCAAAACACTATTTAAACAAAACAGTGGGGCAAGCAAAAAATTTGATTGCAGCTTTAAATTTGAAATCACCTAAATTAACAATTGATAAAACCATTGGTAACAAGGAGTAATTTCTAAATCTTTACAATTAGTAATAATAGATCATTGTACTTCAATACATTTTTCAATATGTACAATAACCCTTAAAAAGGTGCAACGTGTAAGATTTGGCCAACTGTCGAATAAGTCCTCCACAAAATAGGGGGCAGCATATTACCAGAAAGTTGTGGTGTCCACCCCTATTGTAAGAAACAAGGAAATGCACAGTCCCTCCCCCTTCCCCCCAAACGCATCACCCCACTGAATATAGGGTAAGGCTTAGTGTTTACAGTGAATCTGTGCTATGGCGTCGTCAAGTTTTTCTCCAAGTGATCCGGTAAGTTGGAGCCAGCATTACATTTCAGTGTACTTTTGACATGATTGACAAGAGATTAGGATACGCCCTCTGGGCAGCGCTACTTCTTCATCCTCTCATGTTGGACTGAGGGCAGACCGGACGCTGCAGTGACAGCAATCGCCTCTTGAGGTACAAAGTGGTATTACGAGACGGTACGGGCCGGTGCTAGCTGCTAACTTAAGTAAATATCTCTGCAACACAACACATAGACGTCTTTGACATAATGTCAAAACTGTTGATAATTGTAGTTCTTGTAAAAAAAAAAAAATCTTACACATTGCACCTTTAATAAACCATTTATAGCATCAAGTTATGAAGAGTTACCATCCCCATCATCAAATAAATATGCTGGATAACTTAATTTATAATAAGAAAAAGTTTTTGAATAAATGGTACACCAGTAAGCAAGTGAGGGAGTGAATAAATGCACTGAGCTATCTTTGTCTTTTTAAAATAACAAATAATTAAAAATAAAACTGTGTACAAATTTGCTAACATCCAATAGGCCTTTACCTTTTTATTTGTATCTCAGTGTTCATCTCTATTTACAAACACAAAATAGAATTTGCTTAGTTGAATTTCCAAATGGTTTGCTTCTAGTCATATCTGTGCTAATATCAATGTTAGCACCATGGAATTGCCTTAGAGTATTACATCCGGAGCTGAGATGAGCACAGGAAAAGTCATATCTATTTATATAAAAGTCATTGACATGCATTCATAGTAGCGTTGGTCAGTACATGTTACTTAGTTAGAGTTAAAGCCTTTATTGAGCTCTTCTATGTTTGTTATTTTTGCTACATACAGTATGTGCCAAATATTTAATGTATGTGCCAACTCATTCTTGTTTTCTTGCATGATACCGTCGAGGAAATCATTTCAGAGACTTTTGATGAAGCACATGCAGTAACACTGGGAGCTAGCTGTGGACAGGATAAGGTGACGGTGAATTATTGACATATTATTCATAATTAAATACTCATGCCGATGCCTTTTCAATACAGTAGCATTAGCAACTGTTAGCAATGTTAGCCATGATTTCACTTTGCATTAGGATTACGATTTCGGTTTACAATTTCCTTTTTTTCCTCGATTGCTTCAGTATTCAACAAACGTTAACGTATGACTTCTAGGCCTTACTGTTTTGATATACTTGTGTGGATTTTGATGGTTTGTAATTGCTGGTGGGGTACTGTTGTTGCTGCTGTTTATTCTGGTTCCCTGCAGAAGAGACGCTTCTCAGGGGCAGCAATAATAAGGTCCTTGGAGTGGTGCTACACTGTACAATATATTCATCTTTAAAACCATCTTCAGAATAAAGCACGACAAGCACTCCTCATCAAGTGCTGTTGGGTGTAAGGTACATACACACAAATTCACCCGCAATGTTTTATAGATAGATAGAAATTTTTACTCTGAGGAATTCATAAGAAAATATTCAAATGTGTATTTTATGAGGTTTTTTTTAAAGTCTGTGGCAGTGCTATAATTTCTGGTGTATTGATCACCACTAGTAAAAAACAACAAAAACATGATTTATTGATAGATTAGGAGAATAAATGGAAGAGTTTGATGATTTGACGTCCATCCTGTTAAAGTTATGTATTTTGGGATTTGATGTGCAAAAGACATTTCTGAAAGAGATGCAGAGACATAGGGGCCAAAAGTTAAGTGCTAAATGTTACAGCTCCAACCCTGATGTTTGTAATACTACAGTCATGTAATGTTTGGGTGTTTGGTTATGCTTTGCATATAAAAGATGATGTTAGACAGTATGTGGAAGAGCACAACAGAGGTGATGGGGTTTACATGCAACATTCATCCATGTCTGATTTTCACACATTCATGAGCAATTAATATTTATAATGGATTATACATTCATGCAACATGTAGCAGGTTTAAAAAATTAACAAGTGCAGACAAATTCATATCCAGTTGAATGCACATTTAAATTGCTGAAAAAAACTGTACCAAAAACTATTATTCATACCGGAATATATTATAAAAAAAATTTCTTCAAATTCAAGGTAAACCATTTTTCCAAAAGGTTTCTCCTGTAATTGCCATGTTTTTCACTGTTGTTACACAAAGCAATTATTAGAACGCTAATGTCTAACTACAACAAACAACAAACGACGTGCGGACCACCAAGGAAGCTGGAATTAATTTTCACCTGGTGATTTTTTAACATGTAACTCTAGCACATTAAAATAAACTTTCTTTGTATTAGCTACCTGCAAATACAAGTTTCATAAATACAAACTCAAACT
Organism: Trachyrincus scabrus; assembly: GCA_900303215.1. NCBI lineage: Eukaryota > Metazoa > Chordata > Actinopteri > Gadiformes > Macrouridae > Trachyrincus > Trachyrincus scabrus. Next base: position 27,632 of record OMNO01079876.1, read on the forward strand.
AAGAATAGGAATAGATTTTTTTAAAGACACATTTGTGCCTCATATAGCTTAATTAAACAATAAATAAGGAATGAGAATTAATTATTTTGTTTCCTGGGGAAAGTATTTGAGGGGACACATATGAGAAATGTATTATTTTGATGACGTAAGTTCCATATGACAAAGAACCAGGCCACAATGTTTAACCTAATTTAAAAAGTTAATTCTTGGTCGAGCTCACGAAGCACCAATCCCGTCCCAAATTACCATTACTGTGAAGAACATAAAGCCAAAGACCAAGTGTGTTTCCGTAGAATTGACAGATATGAAGGATATATTTAATTAAGAAGCTTAGTGTACCGACTGCGGTATGTGATGGCTGGCGAACCGAGAATTAAATGGTCAAATTAGAACCATTTCATGAATGTCTGTCCGCTGTGCAAAGTTCACAGTTAGTGAACTTTGACATTTGTGCCACAAATATCACAGAGCATCTGCCATTTTCCCAGATAATTAGTGTTTTATTTAAACAAGTGCACACGCTATGATGAGTCATATTAAACATACTTAAATCCGTCCTTAGCTATCCACACTGGATTTCAGTGTTCAATTACAATGTAACTGACATAGCTAGTGACATACTACAGTACACTGTAGTACATGCTTATGTCTGCTGTCCATATTTCATATACAAGGACTTGATATTTCAGCAGTACTGTCCAGTGTATTGATGCTGTAATGCCATTTTAAATCACGCTGTCATTTGATGCCTTCACCTACACTCACACTCACAGTAAATCCATGTGTGTTTCTACTGAAATGTTATATCGCCATAACAATTAGAAGTGACACAATATATAGCTCTTTTCTCTTCATGATGTATATCATTGCATTCTATTCGTCATTACTTCAGAAGCATGTTGTTGAAATGATTAGAAGAGAAAGGAAAGGTATTTTAGTAGTACTTGGTTTTAAGTATCCTGAACAAAGACTGTATATTTCGCCTTTAGTTGTATTTGTATGACATATTGTCTTTTGACATAATAAATGCCAAGAAAGATGACCATTGGTACCAACTGTCAAACCGTGTTTATAAACTGATTACAAATGTTAATAAAGTGATTACTAACTGCTTATAAACCGATTACTGACACATTCTAACATGCAAAGCCATGCTAGACATACTAGGTAACCTAACATACTAGGTAACCTAACATGCTAAGTAACATGCACACCACCCTATATTAATAAGGACCCTATCAAGTGCGCAAGGTTACATTCTAAGGGCCCAACTTAATATGAGGTAAGCGAGATAGCAAATAAGTAACCAGGAACTGCCCTATAGGACATAGGACGTATAAATATAGGGCATATAGTTTGGTGGTGGTTGGTGGCAGTGTTTTCAGCATCGGCACCACCATAACTGTACCACAATATTTCTCCATCATTAGAACGCAGACTTTGGTTGGGTGGGGGAAAATAAATGAATTCATGCGTGTATCACAACATATATATATAGGCAGACATTTCTTTTTGTAATATCGTATTGTGAGGTCCCTGCCAATTCCCTGTCCCTATTATAAAGAGCAGTCAGAGGAGATGGGGATGTTTGGTTCCTGGGTCAGAGGTCGGGTTTGGGCTCGCACACAGAGAAGTTCTGCTGTCCCACCAAGAACAGATCATCACAGTCATCTTGTCACCGTTGCCGGGGAGATGACAGAGGTGAAGAGTAAGGTGAAGAGTAAGTGACTCTTGTGACTACACTAATGAAGACACTTGAAATGGAAAGGAGAGGGCCAGGTAAAAACAATGGTTGAGAATTGTGGAATAAAAATGGGTGCTTTGTTGTAGAAGAGAGAAGAGAGGGCATACCAGCAGGAATATTTCTTAATTAACCTTTCTTTCATCATAATTGCGCTGAATGGACAACAATGACAGAGAAGCCGAAACCAAAAGGTACTCTTAGATGTTGCCATCTTGCCATGTTAAATATCAAACAGATAGACAAGCAACCACATTTGCCATGTGATTGTTACGTTAAGAAAGAGTGTCTCAAATATCTTGGCAAGAAGTTTGATATTTCTTTAAATCACATGCTTAGCATTTCACCCTTTAACAACGTATCTAAATGTCACGTAGGCCTATATTATTCATGAAATGTCACATGGACAGTGAATTGCATGTCATTTACACTGATATTTAATATACTTTATTAATCCCATGGGGAAATTCATCCTCTGTGAACTAATAAGTAAACTGAAATTAGCTTGCTTTGTCTGAGAAAGGAACCAAGGAAAAGGTGACCAAATATTTGCATTTCTCAAACTGTAATATTCCAGAGGAAGCAAAGTTCTGGTATTTTTACTTGATAGAAGACAACATTATGTTCTTCATGTTACACCTGATAGCATTGGCAGAATGCTAAACGTACGACTTATCCTGGCAAGAATGCAAACAGTAAAGTTGTAAACAGTTAATTTGGAGTACTTTGAAGTGGAAACAAATGGAAACAAATCTTGACATTAAAAAAAAAAAAAATACAGTATAGCATTAAACCAGTCTGGTTGACATAAAAGTTTGAGAAACTTTTTTTCATCATGTAAAAAAATGTACACGATGAAAATGTTCACCGGAATTGCATCTTTCACAACGGTGTCACTGGGAACTGTTTTGTTACAACTTTGTCCGAACACTTGAATCGGATGAAGGATGAATCCGGAGTCGTGAGTCCGACGGCCGTGTCATTCATCTGTTGCATTGTGCGAGCGACGGCGCGATAAGAAATCCAATTAAGTCGATGCCATGCAGTATTCATTTCTCCAATCACCGTGTACATATAACAAACAATGCGCCATTGTGGCCGCGTGGCATTCCCACCATACATATGCTAATGCTCCATTGTTGGGCAGAGAAAGAGTAACACAGCATGCCAAGTTTCAATCTTTTGTGATCAACACAGACACGACCGCCTCAACTCCAATACCGTCCTGGCTCTTACTACTTCACAAGGTCTTGGATCAGAACCACTCACAACACTCCCAGTTCAACGATACAGGCAAGGACATTGAAATGCACAATGTATTGACATTTTATGTAATTTACTTCATATAGATGCCTTTAGACATATCTAAACTTTCTGTTGATATAAGAATTTCTCTGGTAAAAGCGAGGCTGAAATGGCCCAGAAGTATTCGTCTTAAGTGTTGCTTAGTCAGTCCAGGATTGCAGAGAAACTGCTAAAGAGATTAGGTTTATTTCAGAAAAACACATTGGAAGTCATGAATTGATTTAAAAAGGTCTGTGCTTCTGTCTTTCAATGTAGTGAGCCTCTGGGACCCACAGGTAGTCATTTGAGTGAGTCCCAGGGAAACTGAGTGGGTCCCCAATAAAATGAATACAATTATTATTTATAATAATTGTATTATTAGTAACATTAGTTAGTAATCTCAGTTTAGTGTTGCAGCTGGTAAAGGTGGAGCTGATTTTAATTACCTTATATACTGCTGGGTAGTATTAACCTAATAGGCCTATATAATAATTTATTAGATTTAGATTTCGTACCTAATATATCATAATTTATTAGTCGTATTGACAATCTAAACCTGTAAAGTAATTTAAGTTATTAAATAAATGTAGTGGAGTAAAAAGTACAATATTTGCCTGATGTAGTGGAGTACTGTAGAAGGATTTTAATGTTATATCCATTGGGGAAATTTGTGACGTATCCAGTTGAATTAGGTTTTAGTTAGGCTATTGTTTAGGGCAGGGTACTTTGTAATTCGCCGATTGTGTAGAAATATTGACCAAACGATAGCTCTATAGAGAGGAGTGCTGCTATCCGATGTTTTCCCGCTAGACACACCCTCCCTTTAGTTCCTCGCATCATATCGCTAATTCAAAGTGTTAATATCTGTTGAATATCCAATATCTTTCTAAAGAACAATGTTCAAACTGCATAAGCTTCTATTGAGATGTGTGATTTTTTTTAATACACCAGCGCTATGCTGCTATACATTTCACTTTCAGTTTTGATGTCAGGACATTCCTGGCGAGCGGTCATTATTGTAAAACAGCTAGTAAACACTGACGAATGAACCCATTTTATACAGCCTCTCAACAACAATGCGTGACGCAATGGCAAAAACTTTTGACTATTTAATGATATATCCTGCACCAAAACTTTGACAAAATTAGAATGAACAGACATCCTAGTTTGACTGGGACAGTGCTGGTTTCAAGCTGGGTGTCCTGACAAATATCTGTCGGGACACAAAAATGTCCCGGTTTTCAGCAAATGTCCCGGTTTTCCGGTGCGACAGTGTCCGGATTTCCGATGAATATCTGTCATGAGCCAGAAGCAGGGTTAATGACCTGTTATTATCAGAGGGAGGGGGGTGAAGTGTATTCATGTTTATTCCAGCAGAGTGCGCCACCTCTAGAAACATGCAGGTGTTCTGCTAATTGCTTGCATTGTTATCACCTGTGTGCTTGAGCCCTGGCTCTCAGTTTAGTTTGTATCTGAAATAGGAAGCATGTGCTCAGTAAAGCATGTGAACATGGGAACAGCAAACTTGGATTGAGTCATTGGCCTGCACCCACGACACCGTAGACATCATCATAGTGTGATCAGTGTCCCAAGCTGTCATGTACCCAAAAACCAAACAAAAACGCTCTGAATAAACTACAGACGTGAGTTGTATAACATTGTCAATTCACTACAATGTGCATGGTGCATTACGTGGGAAGCGTGAGTCGAACCAGACATTACGGGTGAGACAGCGTTCCGAGAGGCAGATATAAGCTTGGCTCCTGTTGTTTAGAGTTTCATATTTCTCTACCTGCAATTTCAGTAATAATAAAGTAATGAATAAAAACTACAAGCTTTGTATAAATACACAATTTTATTTGCCATAGTTAGTTAGTCATATCACTGCATGTATCATAAAGAAAGTCCAACATACTAAAAACTCTTGTGCTTTAAAACACATTTGCTGACCTTCTTCAATCCTGTCCGCGTTATTATAATTTCATCCCCAGGTTGTGCACAGAAACCAGACATTTCCCCTGTGAACAACTTAAAGGAAAGCCCTTTTTCTCCTGCACCACTGACCTATGGACCAGCAGAGCCACAAACACATTCATGGCAGTGACACTGCAGTTCAGAGTCATGGGACATGCCGCCCTGGTGCTTAGGCTGTTGTGGCCTAAACATTGACCACATGACAGAGAGTCTGCGAGAGGCTCTGGAGGAGATGATCGAAGATGGATGGGGGTTGGACATCCAAAATGGCAGGAATAACAACATAACGACAATGCCTCGAAAAATAAGAAGGCATTTCGGGAGGACTACACATGGATCCCATGTTTTGAGCATAACCTCCATCTTGCTGTCAATAAAGGCAGGGGTATTGACCGGGTCTCTGTAGCATTATCTAGGCTACGCAAGACGGTGTCCTCCTTTACTAGATCACCCAAGACGTCCCGCCAAGTGGTAAGGAAGCAGACCATAAACTGATCCTTGATGAACCCACACACTGGAATTCAGCTTATGACATGGTGGAGCGCTTCCTAGAACAGCAACAAGCTGTTTGTTCTGTCCTGGCAGAGGATAGATAGAAATTGCACCTCATGCCAGCATCCTGGCAAAGGAGATGACGGACAAGATTCAAAGGGATTTCAGGGAGTGGTATGAGGACAGGCATTTACAACATGTTCTTAACACTGCCACCTTCCTCGATCCCAGGTTCAAGGACAGTTTTGCCAAGCAGGAAAAAGAGGTCAAACAAGGTCTTCTGGATCAGACTCAGAGTGACATTGCCCAGAAGGAAGGAGGCCTCAGCCAACACAGTCACAAGCTCCCGAGCAACAGGCTAAGAAAGCCAGGACTGATTTTAAGAGCCTGAAGTATTCAAGGGGAGAAAAAGGATGAGCAAGGAGAGGACCCATCTGCGAGTGCAGGGTGCACCCCAAAAGAGAACGTTCCCAGCGAGTTACTGGTATACAGCAAAATGCCAGAACTCAGTGCAGAGGAGGATCCACTTAATTGGTGGAAAGTACATGAAAAAAAACACTCCCTTACCTTTCAGAGTTTGCCAGAAGATATTTGTGCATTTCTGCCTCATGCTGTGCATCTGAGTGGGTCTTCAGTGCCTCTGGCTTCATTTGCAGCCCAAGATGGTCAAGACTGACCCAGGACAACCATGACATGCAGGTGTTCCTGTCAAAGAACCTTGCGATCGCAAAAAAGCTAAAGTAGCCCAACTAAAACAAAGCTTTTCATGCATGCCTAAACATCCACCGTTTTATGCAGTCCTTTAAGCTTTTCTTCACAATGATGTTCTTGTTTAATAGTTATTTATAAAGTGGTGTTTGTGTTCTATATTTTATTTATTGTTTATTTATACAGGGGAAACCCTCGGAGACCACTGTACTGTGTTTACAAAAAAGAAATACTAAAAGCAATAATAATGACAAAGAATGTGTAGGCCTACAAGGTAGGGAAAAAATGTAGGAATAGTAATAATATAAATTACATTATTACAAATGTGTTGGTATGTGTTCAGTGACTTTCATCTGTACCAGCACTGTATGCAGCTTAATAAATAAAT
>OMNO01079892.1:0-12839 GCA_900303215.1 Trachyrincus scabrus
TAGGATTTGCACATACTAGAAGAAGAAATGAAAATATGCTTAATACAAAAAATAAGTATGCGTGTATTTCATCACACGTGTATTTTATACATATATTCAAATAAAAAAAATGCATGGCAACAGTGTGATTTTGCAAAAAGACGGCCTTCATCATGAAAGCAAAAGGATGCAAAATCCACCACTTCATAAGGATAATGCAGTTTTTGAGATGTGTCAATAAAGTGTTTATTTTATTTCATTGATTGAATAGTATTTGATAACGCCGACTTATTGACAAATAACGAGGCACAACGTTAGCATTATCGTTCTTGTTATTGTTATAGGACATTTTCAATGCTCACATTTTGATTGGCCGCAAGCTTTGATTGAAATCCAACATGTCCAATGCGTGTGTTCGTACACGATGACGAAGGGCGCGGGAAACATCCACCAATCGCGTGGGGTGGGAGGCGTGTCTTGCCGTACTTATCGTCCTCCTTGAGACCCGGGGCTCTGTCGCACATTCTCTCCTCGCCGCTACCACGCAGTCTTTAAGCGTACTGCAACAAGATGTCGAAAGAAGTAAGTGTTTTCTAGCCATATATTCCGATGTAGTGCAGATTGCAATTTCTGTTAAAACGCTGACGTGTTACGGTTGCGCGTATCAACGGAAAACGAAGCATCTATTCACGGTGGATGCCGCAGTTCGATTCTTTTTTTTTTTTCTAAAGCCGCCATCTTACAAAACTAGGCCGCATGGCCTATTGTTCATCTTTATACTCGCCGAATGCGTGTTCTTATCTGCACTACCCGGGCCGTACTGCAATAACGTCGACATCGTTGAGATGTCCTCTGCCGTGCAGTGTCGTGCGCTTCGTGAATGTATTTGGTGGAGTCTTCTAAATCGTAATAGTTTGTCCAGTAATGGCGGCGGCGGGTCTCTCCCCCCCCCCTCCTCCCGTGTAATGGCCTCACGATGGGGGAGTCAGCCTCAGCAGCCTTTTTAACATAGGGCGACTTTTAATTAGACTTTCAATTAACATTCTCCCGGATGCTTTTGTTTCAGTGTCACGATCAGGGCGCGCGGGAGCCGGAGCAGCTCCGCAAGCTGTTCATCGGAGGGCTGAGCTTCGAGACCACAGACGAGAGCTTGCGGGCCTACTTCGAACAATGGGGCACGCTGACCGACTGTGTGGTCAGTACGGGCTCTCTGGTGTGGGCTCTGTTGACGTTGAGGAGGGTTATTTGTTCTAGGTGGGGGAGTGTTTTCAGTTAAAGTGAATACAAACAGTGGCTTCCAGGTGATGAGTGGATGTTGGGGTTTCTGATTTGGGTTTTGTTAAAGTGGTGTTCAGTTAAAGTGAATACAAACTGTGGCTTCCAGGTGATGAGGGATACTTGCAGTAAGAGGTCCAGGGGCTTCGGGTTCGTGACCTACTCCACGGTGGAGGAGGTAGACGCAGCGATGGATGCACGCCCTCATAAGGTTGATGGCCGGATCGTGGAGCCCAAGAGGGCAGTTTCCAGAGAGGTGGGTTTTTTTATTATTATATACAATCACTTGCAGTATTAAGATTTATTTTTTTCTTTGTATGACTGCCCATTCTGTGCAGAGACACTAATCTAATTGTCTTCTTGCGTCAGGATTCTAATAAACCAGGTGCCCATGTAACCGTAAAGAAGATCTTTGTTGGGGGCATCAAAGAAGACACAGAGGAGGCCCAGCTGCGAGACTACTTCAGTCAGTTTGGGAAGATCGACTTGGTTGAAATCATGACCGATCGCAACACGGGCAAGAGGCGAGGTTTTGCGTTCGTTACGTTCGACGATCACGATTCAGTGGACAGGATTGTCAGTAAGTGGACCGCTACTGGAGTCTTTACTTAGTGGTGAACGTGGCTGTTTTTATTTGAACTTTTTGTTTTGTGTACAGTTCAGAAATACCACACCGTCAACTGCCACAACTGTGAAGTGAGGAAGGCCCTCTCGAAGCAGGAGATGCAGAATTCAGGCATGAGTACGGACGGTACTTCAGCACCCTACACCTGTATGTTTTGGTTCCCGTGGTTCCCGGCACTGACGTACTTGTGTCGTTTCCTCTGTAGGTCGCCCTGGAAACTTCCAGAGAGGTGGAGGTTATGGAGGTAATGATTTTGGCCGTGACGGATACTTCGGTGACCGCGGTATGTAGTGTTAAGACAACCGTATTTTATCACGATTTTGATTACAATGTATTTTTTTTTAATACTATTTTTAAGTGACCCCAATTATTGACTTTCAAGGTGGCAGAGGTGGCGGCGGATACGGTGGTGATAATTATAACAATGGCTACGGCGGCGGAGACGATAATCAAGGTTAGCGCTGGTTCCCCCTGGTGTCGCTCCATGACAACAATGCATGTTTAAAGACGAATAATGACCAATAATTTCCCTTAGGAGCTGCTGATGTACTCAATACATCTGTTGCAGGGTATGGCGGCGGTGGCTACGGAGGCGGTAACCGTGGCTACGGCGGCGGACAAGGCTATGGCAACCAGGGGGGCGGTGGCGGCGGGTACGGTGGAAACGGCTATGATGGCTACAACAACGGCAGTGGGAACGGGAACTTTGGCGGCGGTGGAGGTGAGCCCATCGTCTCCTCTCTCCCATCGTCTCCTCTCCCCCCCCCAAATGATGAAACGCTTCCCTCTTTGGCGTGATCCTAATCCACGGACTGCTCTGTAGGTAACTTCGGGAGCGGGGGTGGAGGCGGTGGAGGCAACGGCTACAACGACTTTGGAAATTACAACAACCAGTCTTCGAACTATGGCCCCATGAAAGGGAGCAACTTTGGCGGCGCCGGGGGCGGCGGCAGCAGTAGTGGAGGTGGTAGTGGTGGCGGCGGTGGTGGAGGAGCAGGAGGCAGGAACAGTGGGCCTTATGGCGGTAGGTGGCCTGCGCTGTTGATTTGATGCGTGCCGTTGGGTGATCGGTACTTGAATGTTAATCTGGTTTCCCCGTTGTGCTCTCAGGTGGGTATGGCTCTGGCGGCGGTGGCGGATACGGTGGTGGTGGCGGTGGAGGATCTGGTCGACGATTTTAACGCGGACAAGGTGAGGACTCGCTGGCTTTTTTTTTTATTATGCTTGGCCAGTAAAATGCACTGAAACCAGAGTTCATGTTAAAGTAGTGGGAGATCATTTGTACTTGTAGATCCCAAGTGTTAAATATCTCATCTCCAGTACAAATCTCTCTCGCTCTGGATGTCAGGTGGTGCCAAGTGAAGTTCACAGTTTAACTATGTTGTTCCGTATTGTTCAACAGGACTGAGTACTTAGGAGAGGAGAGCAAGCGACAGGGAAGGACAGGTTTACCTCCTAGATCTGCTCAGCCAAACAGATGTACTGCTCAGTGATGTACATTAGGAGAATCATGGAGGGGCTTCATTTTTAAATAAATGTGTCCAGGATTATTTTATGTTTCTGGAAAGGCATTCCAATGAGGTTTATGTAGATTTCTTTTTAAGTCTGGTTTTTATTTTTGTGTATCTGCATCTAATCAAGTTGAAATAAAAACACCTTTCAGTTTTTTTTAAACCGTTTGTCTTGTTAGCCTCTTTTAGGGTTTGGGAGAGGGAGGGAGCACGTGTGTGTGTGATTTGGTGATACGCATCATGGGATGGAGAGTTGACATGGGTGAATGTGGTGCTTTCAATTCAGTAGTGGAAAAAAATAAAAAATAAGACTCAAACTGCGACACGCTAATGTGACCAGAGTGGTGCACAGGTACATTCAAAAAGGCCTCAAAACACGCAGTATGTTGAAGGGAAGAAAACATCCGGAGGAGGCTAGCTTACATGCGAAGTCTTTTGAGGCTAGCCATGGAAGCCAGCTGAGGGAGGGAATAGCAAAACGACCCCCAGGAGCAGTGAAGCAGGGGAGTGATAACAGTGCTGAGGCTAGCATGCAGCAGCTACCAAAGAGCTTTAAGGCTGTGTAGGTAAGACTTCTCCACTCCTGTTAGTTTACCTGTTATTTATTGTGTTCTGTAGTTGGTAGTAAGTTACGTGGCAGAGTAATATAACTTTGTGCAAACATGATTTTATTCCTAGTATCGCCTGAGAACTGGCTGTTTTACATACTTTGGCAAATCAATGTTATGCATGCTAAACAAATCCTAATAAATTACCATTATCAATTGTCTTTTTTTGTTCTCACGCTTGATGTTTCATTTCACAGGAAATTGGCATAGACCTGCTGCAACTACTGAATGATGATGATGATGATGGATCAGGCACTTTATTAAGTATGTGTCTGACGGGGTGTGGTATAAACAATGCTTGCACATTGACCATGGTCTAAACTTGTTCTCTGTGTGTGCGTAGGTTTCATGGGCAGATGGCGTAATGAGGCGGTTATGCGTCGTTAAAATCATACAGCTGCTGTGCAGTTTCTTTTTACTTTTATAATAAAACATATTTATTAAAAAAAATGTCTCGTGTTCTGGCTTAAACCATGTCATTCTCAATAGCATGTTTATTAAAATTATAAAATATCAGACAAAATTACAACATAATAAGCTGAGGCAGTGTGACTATATGGTCCTGGATTCCTTCAGCATGGCTGCCTTCCTTGCATGTCTGTCTGAGGCACCAGGTAGACCTTGCCGTCGGGTGTCTGCTGCAGGGAGTACTCGTCTATTGAGTATGGCCGTCCGTGTTCGTCCTTCAAGTAGGAAAACATTTTCCTGTAAAGGTCTGTGAGATGGCATTTAGCAGTATCGAGGCTCTGTTGGAACTCCAGTCTCTGCAGGGCTAGCTGCTCCTTCTTTTCTAGTAGCTGGTCCAGCTCTCCTTCAAGGTGAACAATGTTCTCCAGCTTTCTCTTCCTGCAGTTCTGGGCTGCGACCTTATTCTTTCCTCTCCGCCTGATGTCCCTGACTAGAGCCAGCTGAGATTCGGACAGCGTGTGCTGCGTCAGCAGTTCGTTGAAGTCATCCACCGCCAGGTTGATTATCTTCTCCACGCTGAAGGGGATTTTCAATACCACGGCCCGTCTCTCATCTCTGCTTAGTGGAGTCGCGTTGGCGTGGCCGCCTTGTTGCTTAACATACATGCTATGCTGAGAGCACCCTCTGCTGGCCATCTCTGCGCCACCTATCTGGTCATTCATATTGCTGTGATAATGCTGTTTTAAGGGTACAGTGGTCAAAGGAATGGGTTGTTCATGACAGAAGCCAGGTTGAGAGGGGAGGAAATGAGAATGCACTCCTGGGTAGGAATACAGATTAGGGTGCAGCTGATGAGCGACAGGGAAATGTGTCTGGGGCCCTTTGGTTTGATCCAGACAAATACTTGCCCCGTTACTGAATGTAATGCCCCGTACGTCTATGTTCTGGTATGTTGCGGCACTTGGGGCATCGTCCGGGGACGCTAGGGGCGGACTAGAACCCAAAGACAGGCCAGAGTCGGACTCGAGGTCTTCTACAGAACTGTGATGCACGTTTTGTCTGTGAGACCACACCATGTTTGTTCTTCTGTTGGTGGTACAGGCCATTTTCATCTGCTCCTTCACGCTCGCATGGTGGCTTGAGGTGGGCATCATTCTGGGGCTGAGATGAGTACCGTTGTGAGCGTACATGGCCTCTGCCGTGGTGCCCAGATGATGGCAGGCTTGCCCCACCTCTGAGTAGGGCTCCTCATATTGAGCAGCGATGAGTTGAGAGTGGGCCGTGCCGTAGCCTCCCATGGGGACCATGGGCTCAGCAGAATTGTACGGTGCTGTTTCGTAGGAGCTCTCGCCGGGCACATCGAATCCCTGCAGAGAAAGGTGCCACAGGGTAACTTATTGACGGAAATAACTATAACTTCATTGTTATATTATGCAAAGTATAAAAACCGATTCGTTTACTGAATTGTTATTCATCTTAATCAAAAGGCACCTGACCTGCCATAGAACATAGCTCCCCCTCACTTCAGCAGCCACCCAAAGCTTCTTCACTTGTTTCATGTGTATGATCAGGTTTCACGTGGACACAGGCGGCCATTGTGCTGTGTTTGGGGTTAGGGGTAGGGGTAGTTCTACTACAGCCTCCCTACCATCACTCAATCACTCCATTGTTACCCATCTGACTGTTAGTTGTTCTCTCATCAAGGGAACACACACACAATATTGCGTATTGTATTTATATAAGATATATGACCCTATGGTTATGATTCAGTGGGTAAAATTACACACTGTCCTTTATGTAATTACAAAAAAATACTGCATTTAGAAACATTGAATAATGACTGCAGAAAGTATTATTTAAATACAGGTTTTAACTTGTATCCTATAGAGACCAATTCATCTACGACCCCATGCTCCAGAGGGAAGCACGTGATGCCAACTATGGTAATATTAGTTCTAGTGGCATTAAAATAAAATTAAAATAAATGTCTAATGCAGCCATAGGGTGAAACTACACATTCAGAATACATCTTGCACACAAGCGATAGGCTGATCTCTTTGTACTCTTTTAGACGGTTTGTTTATCACAAGATATCGCCAGACAGCATCATGCTGTCACCAGACAGCATCATGCTGTCACCAGATAGCAGCATGATGTCACCAGGTAGCATCATGATGCCACCAAAGCATGTTTTACCTGTAGATCAGTGATGGTCATGAGCTCCTGCCATGCCAAGTCCATGTCCTGCCCCGTGTCTTCTGCCGTCCCATGAGGCCGCATGCCCTGGAAGCTGGTGGACATGGACACTCCTCCACACTTCCTCTCCGGGGCAGACAAAGCCTTTTCATAATGACAAAAAAAAGTGTTTAATGATGTAAAAAAAGAAAGAATTACATCTCCGCATGGGTTTCTCTCGCCACGCCCGTCTACCACACCTACCTCACAAGTCCTCCTCAGTGGGAGAACATAGTTGGCTGTTGAACACATTCACAACGATGTTTTCTTCCAGAAGGTCCCCCTGGAGAAGATGAAAGGTATAAAGTGATACAGATGTACAGTGACATAGTTATTACCATTGTCTATAGCTATCCTTATGAATATTAAACACCATGACACGTCCCTCTTAAACCTTTAGCGTTACTTAACAGCCACTGAGTAACAAGTGATAACATTGAGGCGCATGAGCGCAACAGTTCCGTTAGGTTGGCTCCTCCCATCAGCTGAAGTTTAGCAAGGCCTGGCCCTGATAAGACAATCTGCTGCATGACAGAAGGCTCTGCAAAACCCAGTCCTAGGTTTTGGTGTCCAGCTGTAATTCTTCAGTCTCATTCTCAATTGCGCTTGAGGTTTTCTTATTGAAGTTTGATGCCTTAAACTGTCAGTGCAGGACTAATCTCCTAAAATATGTTTTAGGTTCATCCAGTTCATTGTATTAACATGATAACTCAATCTAGGTTTTGGATTGCTAAAAGGTAGATGTCCTTCTGGGAGAAGCTGACACCCTTCCGGTAAATAATACCGTAATAATTAATGAAATAGGCGTTAAACTAACAGCTATACGGTTAAACTCCGGTTTTGTGTAGTCACACACTGTTGTGTCTAATTGCATTGGTTAAAAATAAAAATATTTCATATAGTAGTAATATTCTGATTACGCTGTCAAACCAATGTTAATTTTGTGACAAAGTTTGTATATACAAACAAATTTTGTAAATTTGTATAATTCACCACAGAATAATAATAATTAATATTTGATACAAATAACTCACTCATAATCCTTAATATTTCTCTCCTGACACGATAGGGATTTTAGTATTACCTCCAATTCTCACCTGGAGAACGGCTTGATTCTGAAACTGTCTATGTAGGCCTACTGCACTGATAGATACATTACATGTACAATAAACTAGGGTCAAGTCTTGAGATGTGTTCTCAGTTGAGCTTGGAGTTAAGTGCCTGTAGTAACATAATGGGTAATACCATGGCATTAGGCTGTAACTCTTAATATGCCATGCCATGTTTCTTCTACTGCCCATAATACTTTAAATGTTTCTTGGTAAACAACTCTAGTATTAAATAAAAACACGAACGATCTCTCCATGTTTGGAAATGAGCAGAATTTACAATTTCTTGTCAAAGAATAGAATATGAAACAGATACAATTAGGTAATACCTGTAGTAGTGGAGTTTCAGTTCATGTCAATGTGCACGAGGCCCTGTGTTGAAAAGTCTGTAGATGTTAAGTAAAAGAACATACCTGTATGACATAACGGCCTTCAACAGGTGAAATGGACGGAGAGCGGTTTGTTCAGCTGTGAAACATAATCCTTGTAAATTAGAACAAAATGTAACTTTTCTTGGCTGTATCTTTTGTCGGTGATTCCACTCCTAATACAAAAAAGCATTTGTTCTTACTTGCTATCCTATTCAGTGTGTCTGTCTTATCCCTGTAGTGCTGCAGATACAGCCAGTGGCGTAAAAGGGATGGGCCTACAAGAACCACGCAATCTTCCTGTAAAGCACCCACACGCTCGTCGTAGTAAACTTATCCCTGAACCCCAAAATTTCCCTTACACGACAAACCACAAACCAACAGTCTGGCATGCAACATAACAAGCAAGTCTGAAGTATTACCCAAAAAAAAAGGTATCCATTTACAAACGGCTATAAACTTAAACATAACATAAAGTTTATCCTGAATAATAATTATTTTTGGATGCTGATTTGTATTCAATATTTGTCTTTGCTTTGCGTTTGCAATGGTCGTATCTGTCGTGGGCAAACTTAGCAAGAGCAATGATGGAAAAGTGTACTGCAGAACACCTGGAGTTAGAATGTATCTTGCAGAGATAGCCCTGTCCTAGCGGGGGTGGGTCGCAGGCTGGATTGAGACTTTAGAGTTTAGTAGAGAAAGAATGTACACCTCCAGCAGGTAAGAAAGACTACATTGTTCCTATATCTGGCAGAGCAACCACCAAGGGAGCGAGAGGAGCAGCGGGAGAATGGAAAGGAGCGTGTCTTACATAGCAAGTGACCGTTAAAATCCTGAACAAAAAATCCCTTCATGGACCTGATCTGAATCTTTGTGAGCCGCAAGTGCAAACAAAGGCAATGTGTTAGGTTGGCCTCACGTACACTGGTCTCACGTGGATGATTGTAGTGAAAATGGAGTTCATTAATCGATCAATGAAGTATCACGTGACGATTCAAATGGGATTTACATGGTATTTTAGATATGTTAATGCTTTATGATTTAGTGATTATTAAGATTAGCTTATTATTTAATTGTTATTTTTATTTAGTCATTATTTTATTATTAATTGTTTAGGGTAATCCTGAAAATTATACAATGTTCTTATAGTTTTTTTTTATGGCAGAAATCCTCAAAAATATATGTTCATGCCCAGAATGTGGGAAAAACAAACTAAAATACTTGTATACACATGCAGTTGTACACCCACACACTGAAGTATAATAAACAATACAATACCTCCAAAAAAGCCATCAACACAGAATACTATTTTGTACTTTTCTGTTATATCCGCCCAAGTCACCTCGACTCCTTTAAGTAGCACGTGAAATTATCAGTAATTGCATAAATAATAAATCTAAGCGATACTATTAATACAATGAAAATAAATTGTATCCCTTGTTGTGTATCAGCTTGGCAACAACCAAACAGGAACATCTGAACATCTGAAAAGTGCTAGGAACACAATTTCGTATAGGCCTAAATATATGTATATAATATATATTTTTATATATTCATCAAATGTATTCACCAAAAACATGGAGTCTAGTCATTTCGCGCTACATTGCAGAGTCAAGTTCTTTTGTGTGTTGTTGTTGTTCCAGGGTGGAAAGAGTAGGTGGCTGAATGAGGAGAGGTGGATATCTACCAGGAATCAGAGAAGGGACTTCCCAACTGGAGCTCCTAACACCCAGCCCCCTACCCTCCGCCTGGGCCTGCCAAAGAGCAGCCTGTTATTATTCCAACCGCGGTGGTTTTGAATCTGGACACAGCTCCACGCCCTATCCCTGTTTGTGTTTGTTTGCTTCAATTAGGTTCTTTTGACATCTCTTCTTCTCCTCTTCGCTCTTCAGCCGGCCCCGGGCCTCCTCCAGTCGTCACCCTCGGTGTGACCTTCGGTGTAACGTGTAGCGTCATGTCATTCTCGTGTTTAACACAACAACAAAAAAACGGTACAGAACCTTGAATGTCCTTAAAGTGGTCATTTTAGTTGGAAGAGCTCACATTTGATGTGTTCAAATGAAGGTGATATAATTAGTGATAACAGAAATACCATTTCTGTCACTAAACATGGAGATATGTGGCAACTGAGGTCTTGTTTTAGCAAACCAAAATCTGCTGTGTGAGACATGAGGGGAAAAACGACCTCACCGCTCAACAAAATGAGTGTATTCCTCTGGTTGTGGCATCAGGACGGGGATATTTTAAGAATCAGCTGCTGGGAAACATGGAAAGAAATAACATTATAAAAAGGGTTAGCGACCACATATGTTCTTCTTCCTTTATTCAGAATAGTGACAAGCTAATGCTTAATGAAGTGAGCTTTTATTTAAAACAAGATTGGGTGTCAAACCGTACGTTTGATTATTATTTAAAACTAAAATATATATATATATATATATATAAAATAATGACAAGATCAGTGTTGACCTCATACATTAATCATCCTGATTAATGTATTGTCGGTCTCACAATATGAATGCTTTATTAGAAATTAAGGAAAAATGAATTCATGAAATTAGTTCTTTGTTTCTTTCTTTCTTTATATTCGTATCTCGTTGTCAAGATGCTTGACAAAGACCAAATGGGGAACCTGGACCTGCATGCTCATTGTGAATTTCTTCATACGACTTATCAGAGATGTACAGATAGAAATACGCAAGACAATGTTGCAATAGTTGCTGTATTTCGTAATCATCTAAAGATATATTTGGCTTGCATACGATATGTTGTACATACACAATATATACATGACAAACTGGCAAACAAGCCCCACAGACAATTATTTAGTTGGTTTTGGGGTAAACGGCCTGAACGGGGGAAGGATGTAGCGGAAGTCTTGCCGAGTGCTGATAAAGTCAATGTAGGATCTGATGAAGAGAGCCTCAAACTGTGGTTTCTGCAGCTCACGCTGTTGCATTGGGCCTCGAGGTCGGCTATTTACAGCTGTGTGTACAAACACTGGCACGTTATCCACTATTGACATCAAGAACCCTCATATAAACTATCTGATCATTCAAACTAAAGGAAAAGCTATAGTGTAATGTATGGACATTAGAAATCAAAAAGTTTAGGATAAGGTTGGATTATGTAGGTGTTGATGCTGTTTGTTTTTTTAATGACTTTTCAACATAAACTTCAACTCCAATATTGTTTACAGATTACCTATGCGTCCAACACAAACCTTGGAGCAAAAAGAGAAAGGTTAGGAGCCAAATATCAAGGATTTCCTTCCTGACAAACACATTCAGTGCCCTTATTTGCATTAAGTGTGTATTGACTCTTTTATTTGAGCAGCTTTAACAGCTTGAATGGTGATACTGCTTCAAACTGAAAGTTAAGCACTTAAACCATTAAAAACGATAATGTAGGCCTACATCTATAGGCCTACATCTTGGAATAAAAACGTATATTCGTTTTTGTAGATTTTAACCATATACTGTAAAGCTGTAGAGCCGAGACTTTGGACTGTTCTGCTTTAACCTCGTTCCGAACGGGATGCTCCAAATGAGCGTCATTGGCGAGAGAGAGGGCGGGACTTTCGGTAGAGATATCCGTTGCCGTTACATATTTCGGATATATTGCTTTGTCAAATTCTGAGTCAAAAATTCCATATTTATTCTCCTTGTAGTCTTCTGGTCATGTTCTTATTATTCTCGCTCAGGGGACTGTTAACTGGCGTACACCGCTCATAGGAAGTAAGAAAACGGAAATTGTGTTGCTGTAGACCGGGATAACGCTACAATTCAGGATCCTCTCTCGGCGTAATTCTCCCTCCCGGACGAGCCAACCAATAGGAGAGCTGCGTTAGGAACACGTATCACGCAAGACAGTTAGCCTACTAGCTCTCAGCTGTTTGCTAACTCCGATCATGATGGATTCTCTCATACTGGTAAATATAATAACTGCATTATATATGTATACATATTATATCCTCTTGAACGTGTATATTTAACACGTGGACGTGGATTCCCCAACAGCGGAGTACACGTTAAACTGATGTCTGAAGCCAGAATATGTGGGCTAACCTAGCTAGCTTACCATATCCGTAACCTAACTCTTGTATGGGGGCTTCCTCCTCGTCGTAATGACAGCTCAAACTATTTGCTTTCATTTGTGTGGGATTACGCTTTCGTTCGTAGTATCGTTTGCGTGGCTTGATTTCTGATGAGGTTCATCCCGTTTTACGGTATACCTAATTCCAATGGGGAGCGTGTCTATGTTCCTACAGCCCTATGTTCCTACAGCTCTATGTTCCTACAGCTCTATGTTCCTACAGCCCTATGTTCCTACAGCCCTATGTTCCTACAGCTCTATGTTCCTACAGCTCTATGTTCCTACAGCTCTATGTTCCCACAGCCCTATGTTCCCACAGCCCTACTGTATGTTCCCACAGCCCTATGTTCCTACAGCCCTATGTTCCCACACTCTATGTTCCTACAGCTCTATGTTCCTACAGCTCTATGTTCCTACAGCTCTATGTTCCTACAGCTCTATGTTCCTACAGCCCATGGCTGCTATTCATGGAAGCTTGATCCCTGGAAACCGTGGAGGAAAGGTTTTAGTTGTTCAGAACTTCCGGTTCCACCGCAATTATTACTTAGAAATGTGGGAACCTAGGGCTGTGGGAACATAGGGCTGTAGGAACCTAGGGCTGTAGGAACATAGGGCTGTAGAAACAT
>OMNO01079895.1:0-14894 GCA_900303215.1 Trachyrincus scabrus
CATCTCTTTCTTCTATGGCATCTTGGTCACACTTATAAAGGTGAGAGAAACAGATCTAAGAGATGTGGGGTAAGTCAAAAGCAAAATGTGTATATATGTATATGTATATATGTGTATATGTATATGTATATATATATATATGTATATATGTATATGTGTTTATGTCTATATATGTATATATATATATATATATATATATGTGTATATGTATATATGTGTATGTATGTATAGACAGTATGCATGTATATATGTGTATGTATATGTGTATATATGTATATATGTATGTTTATATGTATATATATGTATATATATGTATATATGTTCACATTAATTCACATTGTTCTAAATGTTTAGCAGGAGGGATTAAAGTTTTTTTTTATGTACCTCACATTCTTGAAGAAAAACTAAAACGAAATGATTTGCGATGTTTCAGACAAAGTGACAAGGACCTCAAGAAACATCTCGTGGATCCTGTAATATGACAACGCTGTAGGATTTGTGACAACATGTAACTTAATTTAATAAGGCGATAGTTTATCCAAATTAATTTAATTAATTAATTTGTGTTTTGTGTCTGTCTCACACTAGTATATGAATATTCCCCCTCAGTTTCAGCCTGATAATGATGTTACCACGTTATATTTTGTTTGTATTTTAATTTTAATGTACACCAGCAATAATAACAATAAAACTTCTTTTGAGAATGTCATCACTTGTTTTGTCAAACATTCACCCCATGAAATGCAACATCATTAAAAATGCATTACTGTCAATGTCTTCGGGACTTGCTTGAACCCAAATGCAGTTACTGATTTAAGAGCAGGCTCTTTTATGTGAACTATTATCACAGCAAAGGGTGGGCAGGTCAGTGGTAGGCTTGGGTAGGCACTTGCGTTCCATAAAACCCGATTTAGAAATAGATTAATACATTCCACATTCACAACTGTTCAACAATCAGAGTGACTGATGCAGGACACATGTTCAATACTGTAGCCCTATGTCCAGCCATGAAATCATTTCAGCCAACAAAATTAGATACCACCCAGCATATCATAGCACGAAGACAGAAATATTATACAGTTCATCATCTCATTAAAGCCGGGGCAGGCAGTATCTTTTTGGTGTCCATAATAATGTTTTAGCATATTGTAATTCAAGTGGTCTGAGAGAACACCAGACTCCGGCACCTCCTCTTGGCTCTGTTTTCAGGCTTTAGAAAACATAGCCTGTGACAGGAGACTTTGTCCAATCACAGGGAATTTCAGAGAGAGTGCATTCCTATTGGCTGTTCTACAAATGCAGACGTGCATGCACATCCCTGTCGATGGTGAAAGCAAGAAGAAAAAGTTGCTATTCCAGCATTGGACTGCAAGTGTTTGCAAAGGTCACACAAAGGGCACTTTTCTGAGGGCAAAAGGGCAGGGGCTCAAGCCCCCCTGGGTCCTATCTGTGCACGTGCCTGATATAGGGTCTGCTGGCACATCTGTGTATCATGTACAGATCCTGGATTGCCAATGTACACATCCAGAAATGCGCCCTTGCCATCACAGGTGCCCTGCAGTAGCGCCGAGGGGAGCTGTTTTCTGTTGATGTAACATTTGTTCTGTGGCTCTGCCGGAGGAAGTGTTAAGTTATACTTTAGTATTGATATTACACTTCCCCCAGGATCCACGGCGGGGCAGTGAAGTGGCAGTTCTGTCTGTTGAAGCTAGGACTTCCATTAAAAGTTATGAACAAATAAAGTGAGTCATTATTGAGTTTACAGGAAGAATCCTGAGCAGC
The DNA here is from genome assembly GCA_900303215.1 of Trachyrincus scabrus. Taxonomy (NCBI): domain Eukaryota; kingdom Metazoa; phylum Chordata; class Actinopteri; order Gadiformes; family Macrouridae; genus Trachyrincus; species Trachyrincus scabrus. The sequence continues at coordinate 1,783 of OMNO01079895.1, forward strand.
ACAGCGGAGTGCCTCATGGCCAGCAAGGCAACTGAAGCAGCCCTCACCTCCTCCATCTCCTCTGGTTTGGGGAAATTCATATCTCTGTGGAGGATGGTCATTATGTCCTGCAAACTGTGGCTAGTGGAATGGCAAAGATGTCTGACATCTAATTTTCTAAAGTCTGATGTCCAATTGTGTTTCTCCTCATTCATTCATTCATTCACCAACGTCCACAACAGCAGCCTTCCACAACCTTTTTCCCACCACTGGCTTTTTATATAGGCTACAGATCTAGGAACATATATACATATTCATATATTTAAAATGAAAATGACAAGAGGCAGGGTTGTGTTTTATATATTTGGTTTTATTGGCTGAAGAGTATTGACGTCATCAAGTACAGAATGACTGTGTCCTACTACTAGACTGGTAGAGCCAGCCTTACAGGCTGGTAGAGCCAGCCTTATAGACTGGTAGAGCCAGCCTTACAGACTGGTAGAGCCAGCCTTACAGACTGGTAGAGCCAGCCTTACAGACTGGTAGAGCCAGCCTTACAGACTGGTAGAGCCAGCCTTACAGACTGGTAGAGCCAGCCTTACAGACTGGTAGAGCCAGGCTAGACAGAGCCGAGCCAAGAGTTATAATCAAACTAATACAGTGTTTTAGATGTTGCCATATCAATAACGTCCAAAAAACATCTTCAAATCATCTGTATACCCTCGCAAACTGTGTCGACAAATGCATCGATGTATGAAATGTATTTTTTTATTATTATAGGTCTAAATCAATTGCACAATTGGACACAGGATGGCGTCATTTTTCCAGGATGCATTTGGCTCATATTTGCCTACAGTCGAGTCCCAAATTGGGTGTGTTTGTGTATAAACAAAAAGCCATATTGAATGAAGTCAAGGATAACCACTTATTATTATTATTATTATTATTATTGGAACGTATGTTAGTATGTTAATGTTAATATTAATGTGTTCATAGCCAGTGAAGAGTGCGCTCCAACACAGTCTTTACGGTTTTGTGGTCGGGACTATACTAGGCTTTACGGTAAAAGAAAAGCAACATGTCAGCCTCCTTGAGCTTCACGAGTGTCTGCTAGCGTTAGCTGGAACATTCTGGTGTGTTCGACCTTCTTCTGCCTGGCTATAGGGAGGACTGGTACACATCACAGATAACACATTCACGGTACATCTGCATCTTAAAGGTACTAAACAGACGCATTACATGTTGTAACATCAGATGTGTGAAACATATTCTGGCTCAGCTCCTTGTTGCTTGACACATCAGGAGCCTGTTTCTGTTCAGATCATATTTCACAACCTTGATTTAACGTCTTAGAGCTATGGCCGAAGGCGGAGACCACCGGAGACACCCCCGCAACCTCCAGGGGGTCCTGAGGTTGGCGGTGGAGGCCGGCGCTGCGGACCGGGGCCCGGCGGACCGGGGCCCGGGGCCCGCCGAGCCCATGTCCCAGGAGGTAAACAGTAACCACATGTGTGTCGGACTGCAGCTCTTTATTCGATACAGTATGTGTTCCCTTTATGGTAAATGTCTCACACTTTCCCCAGGACACTTTTGTCACTTAGACACTTGGGTGTAGGGTGTAACGTACAGTCAATCAGGTGTAGTTTCATTAATGTAGCACATACTGGCAATGATGTTTACGTTTATTTTTTGGGTTTACATTTCTACTGCTCATATTGTATAGACGTAGTTTTTAGACTATTACTGTCCTGTACTTTCCCGCCTGGGATTATTAAAGTACCTCTTACCTTAAACTACCCCCCCCCCCCCCTCAGAGGAAGGAGTGGTTAAGGGCGGCCCTGGCCGAGGTGTCCAAGGGACAGCTGAGTGAAGTGGAGCAGATGAAGCGTTGTTTGGCCGTCCTGCAGAAAGATGGGATGAGCGCCACAGAGTGCGAGGGAGAGGAGGAGCAGAGGGACGAGGAGGACGAAGACGAGAGGGAGACGGCCCTGGAGATCCTGTCAGAGTTTTGTGAGAATCTGGACAACGCCAGAGGTGAGTTCACTTTAGTCACAGGAACAGCTTTTGCTTGAGCGAAAGCGCTTAAAATAATTTTTTGGGAAAACGGGTTTAAGTCACATTGGATGACAGAACAGGTGCACAAGTCACGTAATCCTGCTCCTTCATGTGTCCTCAGACCTGATGGTGCTGGGGGGCCTCCAGCTGTGCGTCTCCCGGTGTCTGGGTCACGTGCAGAGTGGCGTGAGGTGGCGTGCTGCCCAGCTGCTCGCGTCCTGCTCTCAGAACATGCCGGAAGTTCAGTTACACCTGCTTGCCATCGACGCTCTCCCAAAGCTGCTCCGGCTGACCGACTTGGACCCCCATCCCGTGGTCCGAGTGAAGGCCCTCTACGCCGTCTCGTGTACGAACACAGGCAGACCGCTTGCTCCCGTTCACCGCTGTTGGTTTGGTGCTGCTCGCCACAAACGGCCGATTGGTAGCAAATGTGGCTAATTGAATAACATCGGCTAACTGTGGACAGGAGTAGCTCATAAAGACTGGCTTATCATGCAGACGGATGAATTGTGTGCCATTTATGTTGTTGTTTTAGTAAAAGTAAGTATCTGGTGTGCCTATCATACACCAGTGGTAATATAACTTAGACCTACCAAATGAAGGAACAGAAAACTATGCACATGTGAATTGTAATATTAGGCCTGGAGTGGCCTAGATGTGTACGTGACTAACGTATGTCTGAATGTCTAAATCTGGCCCTGTATCCGTAGCTTGGTAACGCTCAGTAGTACTAACCCCGCCTCTGGTAACGCTCAGCAGTACTAACCCCGCCTCCCCGCTCCTACTAACCCCGCCTCCCCGCTCCCACGCCAGGTCTGGTCAGAGAGCAGGAGGTGGGGCTCCAGGCGTTCGCCGCGCAGGACGGCTTCTCGGTGCTGATGCGAGGCATGCAGTCGGACGTCGAGAGGCTGAGGACCAAGTCTGCCTTCCTGCTGCTCAACCTGCTGTCGGCCCACCCGGAACATAAAGGTAGGGGCCGACGTGCCCCTGGGGGCCCGTTTAACCGACGCACGGCCCGATGCTCCTAAGCTTTTCCCCTAGCGCCCCAAAGTAGAACGACAGTGTAGAACTACACGAAGGCCTCACGTTATCAGTGTCCGGGATTTTGTCTGACACTGGTTGCAGCGATATCTTTTATTATTTTAAGTTATTTCAGAACACAAGGGTAAAACAGTAAGTGGCAGGTTAGTGTAGTGGTTCTGTTGTTAAAGCGTCCCTCTCCTCTAGGTACAGTGCTGTCCATGGGCATGGCCGAACAGCTGGTGTCCGTGCTCCAATCGCCACACTCCTCGGTCCACGAACACGTGCTCGGCGCCCTCTGCTGGTGAGAAACGCAGTGTACAAAGTCTCCATCTCACACCAAAGTACATGCATTACATTATTCAGGCTGTGCTGATACTGCGAGGCAGATTTGAAGAATCTTACGCGTAGAATTATGTACACAATTCCATGCAAGTACTCTCAGAAACATGGTAGTAGTTTTAAGTTGTATTTATTCTTTCATAACACATAAAAGTATGTTGGATGTCTCTAATTTAAAGTAATTTAATGTTGTCAAACACTTATAACAGTGTGAGCCTGTCATTGGTAAAACAAGCACTTCTAGAGGACGTAATGACGGGCGCTGTCATATAAAGGGTTACAATGCGTTTCAGTGCTGCGTTCTCGCTCAACACTGGACCGATTTCAATAAATGTTGGGAAAATGGGGTCCAGGTTGAAATATCCTGGAGTTATCCTTTAAGCAAAGTTGATCAATCTAAAGCTTCCGTTTTTGTGAAGAAGTGCCGATGGATAATATTTCTCCTTTGTGTTTCCAGTCTGGTGGAGGACTGTCCGCAGGGGCTGAAGGACTGCAGGAGGTCCTCTCTGGGTCTGGAGGAACTACTCAAGCACAGAGCCAAAGACCTCCAGGGACGAGAAGAGTGCCAGGTACGTCACTTCCACTTCTACCTGTCCAGGTACGTCACTTCCACTTCTACCTGTCCAGGTACGTCACTTCTACCTGTCCAGGTACGTCACTTCCACTTCTACCTGTCCAGGTACGTCACTTCCACTTCTACCTGTCCAGGTACGTCACTTCCACTTCTACCTGTCCAGGTACGTCACTTCCACTTCTACCTGTCCAGGTACGTCACTTCTACCTGTCAACCCTGTTGAATCTATTTCTAGTTGGTTATTTAGCAGACTTGCAGTGAATGCAGATGTTTGTTGCTCAACGGTAGACTGCAGACATTGGGGATAGGAACCAGTGCCTTTCGTCTGGGAGTTGAACACCCTAGACCCTACAATATCCTGTGTACAATATCCTAAAACGCTTTTTACCTTCTAGAGACCATCTGTGAGTAAGGGTGGCAATTCCTGTTCAATTTCTGAATGTGTTGACATTGACGGGCATAACGACGAGTACATTTGGATTAGTATAGTGCGAGTTAAATCCAGTCGAATGCCTATTTTTCATTTGACTACAGGAAGAACTGGATTTCTGCAAGCGATTACGGGCCACGTGTTTCCAAGGGAAACAGACCGACTACAACGGAATGGATCGCTGACACCTCGCTGGCTCGTTTGGCCGTCCAGAGAGTTCCCACGTCCGCTGGTCACAAAGACGAGACATGCACCCCGGACGCCCAGAGACTCATTCAAGTTTTCCTCCTCTGTGGGTGACTTTATGGACTGCTAACGAGGATAGCTTGTTTCTGCGACGTATGTATAAACCTACTGAGCTTTGGATGCAGTCTGTGCTCAGTTTAGTCCTATGTCCTAAGTCCAATGTCTCTTGATGTAGAATCAGACATTTAAACTGTGTTGATATTTTGTGTCTGTTGTGTTTGGTTTGTCTCAACATATTAGTTTATCACGTAAGTCATTCATGACATGTTATCTAGTAACAAGTTAAGTGTAGTGGGTTTAGAGTTAGACCTTGCACATTTTTCACAAGAAATTGAATTTATTAAGTTCTGTTTATGTTTAAATAAACAAATACAATTTTATGCGAACCCCTAAACGTAGAAGTGATTGTGTGATTGTATAATTAGATTGACGTTGGTTTACAGATCCAGAGAACCAAACGGGGAGCCATGCAGGATCCCATTCATATGCCCAACTTTCATTACGTATTTTTCCTTCAGTGTTTTTGTTCACTCAACAACGTGAATGGTGGGCATTGGTCCATTCACGACCTTATATTTCATTGAAGAGACTCGCACATCCAAACTGTAGTGCCGGTGTGATAGAGTATGATGCACGTAAGAAGCTCATATTGAACATATTGATTGACAAGAAACTGCCGCACTCAGCAGCTTACAATGCAACACCTTGTTTATCCGTAGTGATGTTTCACTACTAGACCTTCGTCAGACTGATCCTGTAGTGTTTATTCGTAGTAATGTTTCACTACTTGACCTTCGTCAGACTGATCCTGTAGTGTTTATTCGTAGTAATGTCTCGGTACTAGACCTTCGTCAGACTGATCCTGTAGCTACCTGAAGCTGCTCTATGGCAGCCATGCTTGTCCTGGATGCCGTCGTATGTCACCCATGGATGTATTGGTCAACCCTGAGGCCACGGCCACACTCGGACCGTCTCAGCTCAGCACCACCACGGCCAAGAGGAGCACAGCGCCGCCCTGACACCTGTGGTAATGGTGGATGAGTCATAGGCTCAGAGGCAGACGTAGCTGGTCTCAGGAGGCTAGTGAGAGAGGGAGATGGTCTCAGGAGGCTAGTGAGAGAGAGAGATGGTGGCAGCATAAGTTACTGGCGTCATGGTTTGTGGCATGCGCTGCAAGATACCACGGGATGGTGTAAAGATTACAAATGGTCAATGGTTGGAATTGGAAAGCCTCATTTTGCTGTCATCACACACACACACACACACACACACTCCTAATGAAGAGGTCATAATGTGTGGAAGGTTGAAAGTGGTCTCCATAGATGTGTTTCGCTGTTGTCTCTGCGGCGCTCAACTTTATTTCCATCTTCTCAAAGTCAGGGAACTGAAGGGGAAAGCTGCTCTTTAGCGACACCGTCGTTGTGCTGAAGCATTTAGTTGTTCCTCTCGACGTGACCTGCCCGTCTTACCTGGAATCGTTACTGGGCTGCCTGGTTTCACTTCCAAATCATGTGCGCACTTTGACCAAACATGAAACATCAGATCATGGGCAATATGGAGGATAGCAATGCAGATAGCAAAGTTAATAATTAAGTTACGTCAAAGTCCAACTATAGCACACTTTCACAAGAAGTTGAATTTATTAAGTTAAAAACATCTTAAAAATACATTGGTTTACAGATCCAGTCCAATACAGGTAGAAACTGTTTTACTACTGTTTCATATATCCATCATCATCATCATGGCAGTCCAATCAGATGGTGTTTAACTGACCCCACCGCCCGGACAGGCTCAACACCCCACGACTACTAAGACCTCTTCCATTTTGAAAAGTCGTCCTGGTCCTCCGCCGCCAACACGTCACCCACGGCGATCAGCATCTGCGCCAGATAGTACGTAACCATGACGACCGTGTGTCCGTGTTCCATCGACGCGAACACCCGCAGCGCCAGCACGCTGTCGGAGACCATGAAGCACACGCTCCCCAGTATGGTCGCCACCTGGCCGGTTCTGAGCGCCAGGTTCGCCATGAGGGTGAGCAGACCGACGTAGACGCCCACGCCAGGGGTCAGGAGCGCCGAGTCGGGGGCTTTCTGCAGGAACGGGTAGATGTAGACGTAGAAAGCCGCTCCCAGACCGAAGATGACGAGGTAGAGGAGTACGCGTAGGGAGGAGGTGGTGCGACGCGGCATGTAGCGGGCGGTGAGGAAGGCCGCTGAGAACAGAAGATGGGCCGCGGCGAACGCACCCATCCCTGAAACAGACAGAGGACACGTTGAGACCAATGAATGAATTAACTGACCCAATTAAACCCAGAAGTAAGCGGAAGGTCTGCTTGGAGAATATGTTTCCGGAATATCCGTTAATTGAATCGGATTACATTTTTACGTCACTAATCTGTAACCCAGATGTAAGCTGCTGTAATAATCCAGCTACAGGTTATTAATTATTATAAATGATCTGCTATATCAGGGTGGTCCTGATATAGCAGATCATTAAGTGAAAAGTACCAAAAAAAAGAGTATTTGTTTCTGAAGCACTCCTCAAAACGGCCTCTCTACCTTTCCATGCTATTAACAAATTAAAGTCACCGCATTCATGTCTTTCTGTCAACTCTTATTAGAAGAATAACAGAGTTGGAATTAAATGACTCTTTTCTTCATTACACTGTATATTGTTAGCTTTTACCTATTCCCCTAACCTATTTCTCTTTTGTGTCTTTTGTTATGAATATTGTCAACACAACAGGGTGAGGACCGCCTTGTGAGACCATCCTGGTCTCATCCCGGTGTCCTCCTCTCCCAAACATATCCGCTAGGACCACTCAGCGCTCGGGGGAGGGACTTTCAGTTGACAGTCTGCAGAATTTAAAAAGCAATGGCGGCGCCCGAGGAAAGTGTAGAAAAATCCGAGTCACTTCCTGCCCAGCGTGAGTCTCCGGATGTCTCCGGCCGGCCGCCTCTCACCGTGGACGAAGAGCTCCGGCCACACGAGGCAGCAGTCCCCCGCGGCCGACAGCAGCAGGCCCCCGGCCACGCCCACCACGCTCTTCCACCCGTTCCAGCCCAGCACCACGGCAGCCAATAGGAGCACGGGCGCCGACTTGACCCCCGCGGCGAAGACCGAGGCGGGGGCGGAGTCGTGGGCCCAGAGGAAGAGGTAGGCGGCGGACGCCACGAAGAACGGCGTGAGAGATAGAAACAGAGCACAGGACTGGCGAGGGGAGGAGGAGGGTAAAGAGAGGAGGAGAATGGGGGAGAGGAGGAGGGAGAGAAAGGAGAGGGGGTGAAAGAGTATTCATGATTAAAAATGTTCAATTGCAATTAGAATGCCTCATCTTACCATCATAATATCACACACACACACACACACACACATGTTAATGTATACTGCAGGCTATGTGTAAGGCTGAGGAGGGTTGAAAGTGTTCTCCGTGGATACCATGTTTCGCCGCTGTCTCCGGTCGTAGGCGTGGGTCTCCATGATGTCCATATCTCAAGCTGCTCTTCAGCGTCTGGCCCACCGTCGTCGTGCTACAGTCTCGTTACGCTGACGACCGCCGCTGAACTTAAACTCATGAGTAATACGTGGTCGTCGTTTGACTGCCGCACCTCTCTGTCCCTCTCTCCTCCTCCTCCTCCTCTCAGTAAGACGAGCGTCTCTCCACCTGTGGACTTCGGACCGACCCGTCCGCCGGGGGGTCCGCCGGGCTCTGGGATCCTTACTGAGCTTCCTGGGTTCTCAGTTTTCGTGTCCAAATCAGCGCACTTTGATCACTGCAGCCGTGACATCACCACACGAAGACCAAAGTTTACCTGTGCAGATAGCAAAGTTAATAATAGTGTGTGTATATGTATATATATTATATATATATACTGTACATATATATTATATATGTATGTATGTGTGTGTGTGTATATATATATATATATATACTGTATGTATATATATATTTAGTTATTGTTTGTTATTGGACTATTAACAGATTCACTGATTGAACATTTAGAACAATTATTTGCAATGTATTGGGAGAAGATGGTTAGATCACGGCTCACCATCTCTGAAGGGGGCGATGTGAACACTTCGGTCCTTGCTGTGTTGGATTCCTCCTCCAAAGTCTTGCAGGTCACATAAGCCTTGAGTTGTGAGGTTAACTGTGAGCCGTGTGGCTTCATATCTAGGCCTCCTTTTTCCATCCAATATGTCAGGTCTTGATGGCACATTACACTGGAACACGATAGTGTACTATTGATGGACACACATAGGAATCCATCCAACCTCAGTTGCAATGGATCAATGTGTTTGTATGAATTCATGCACAAATGATTAACTTTGTGTTTCCTGAGTTGAACTTTGAACCGCGCACACCAACTTCTCTGAGTGAGGGCCGGGGTCGGGGAAGTTGAGAGAGACAACGCTAGGATCTGCCGAGGTTACCTGTGAGTAAAGATCTGCAGAGGTTACCTGTGAGTAAAGCTAAGATCTGCAGAGGTTACCTGTGAGTAAAGCCATAAATGAGCGACATAGAGGCTTGTGTCTTGAACACCGTGCGACTAGATGACATGAAGTGGGAGGTTAAAGTTTGAAGATACAACGAATGGCCTGATTAGAAGCTAGCTGCCTACATGTATATTTACCTTGCTGTGTTAGCGATTGTTTCATCGCTTTAGATTTATCACTTTACACTTGACCACAAGTGTTTCAAACTGAGTCTGTTTTTCATGCTTTTTGAATGAAAATCGATTCAGTGACCAAAGACACGTGTTGATATCTGGTGTAAACAACGTTCTGTGCTCTGAATGGTCTGTTTCATGTTGTTTCCTTATATCTGGTGTAAACAACGTTCTGTGCTCTGATTCGTCTGTTTCGTGTTGTTTCCTTATATCTGGTGTAAACAACGTTCTGTGCTCTGATTCGTCTGTTTCATGTTGTTTCCTTATATCTGGTGTAAACAACGTTCTGTGCTCTGATTTGTCTGTTTCATGTTTCTTATTTCAGAACAAGACATGGCTACCAGCTGCTCTACGAGGAGGATAGGAGTGGTGGGATGTGGACATTTAGGTCTGTACATACATGACCTACCCTGTCCGTGATCCACTTCATGTGATCCACTTCACGTGATCCACTTCATGTGATTCACTTCACGTGATCCACTTAATGTGATCCACTTTCACGTGATCCACTTCACGTGATCCACTTCACGTGATCCACTTCTGTATCAGCTGACTGCAGGCTGGATGACACATGCACAGTTTAAGTTATGGAGTACAACAACAACGTTATAATGGAGTGTAACGTTGTAATACTGTTAACTAGTTAACTAGTTACTAGTTAGTTACTAGTTAACTAGTAACTAAATTAGTTAGTTACGTTAACACCTGAGCTCTTAATGCATACATATTACTCATATTACTCATTTTACTCAAGCCAAAACCCCTCCCAAGTAAAAATAAATAATGAGTCACGAATCACAATAATGAACATTTATTAGAACAAAATAGTAAACAGTCACTCACTCATTCCTTCATTAACTCAATCATTCCTCCCTCCATAATAACGATGTTCATAATTGTAACGTTACTCCATAACTTAGTCTTTCTCGATTAAAACTGTCATCCAGAATGGCTTTCTCCAAGCCTGCAGTCAGTTGAGTCCCGACATGTTTCATAGGGGTGGCCATCTGGGGTGGCACACACACACAGTATACATAATACTATATACTATACTATTATGTATACTCACTGTGTGTGTGTGTGTGTGTGTGTTTCAGGGCAGTACCTAGTGGAGAGGATCATAAAAGATGGAGCTGGCCTGGGTCTAACTCTGGCGTTTGTGTGGAATAGAAACCCTGACAAGCTAAAGGGTTTGGTTCCCGACCAGCTCATACTTGAAGACCTGTCCGCTTTTAAATCCAGGTATAGCCACACACACACTCACTCCCCAAATTAATAATAATGCAAAAAATGCTTTTAAAACATACAAATATCATACAACTCACACCGTTCAAACAAAGAGGCATCAGGGGGTAAGACGGCGTCTAACCAGTAGGCTTCACAGGCAGTGCGAGGTCATCGTCGAGGTGTGCCATCCTCAGATAGTCCAGGACTTTGGTGTTCAGTTTCTCGCACACGCTCACTTCCTGGTGAGTTTTCAAGAATTTACCAAATACAATATAATATCAAAACATATGCAAGCTTTTTAATGACTTAATCATTCCTTTGTATTAGGTGGGCTCTCCCTCAGCACTCTGTGACCCGCAGCTGAACCAGCGGCTCCGGCATGCGGCCGGTCACCACGGCAACACCCTCTACGTCCCCAGTGGTGCATTGTGGGGAGGCCAGGACATCCAGAGGCTGAACGACAGCGGGGCGCTCACGGTATGGATGCCTGCAGGCAGACTGCAGACGCTGGGGTTCGAACCCAGAGCCTTTCATTCGGTCTCTGGATGTCCATAACACATAACTCAACACATGACACCGGTCAACGAGGCCGTGTGAAGTGCAGTAAGGGTTTATACCCTAACCACCAGACTATCCACAGGGCGTGTTCGTAAGGATGTCCAAACACCCCTCCTGCTTCAGGCTCACGGAAGACACGCTCTCTGATTGGACGGAGGGCGAGGGGAGGCGGGTCTTGTTCAGCGGCTCTGTGGCCGATCTGTGCCCGCTGGCCCCCAACAACGTGAACACCATGGCGGCCGTCGCCGTGGCAGCAGGAGCCCTGGGCTTCTCCGGGGTTCGTGGCGAGATTGTGTCGGATACAGCGTGAGTCTTCTCTCACACAAAACACATATATACATATATAATGCTGTTTGTCCGCCTGTTTTAAATATAAGATGAATATCGCAAACCGTCAGCTTTGTTCACAAACCAGGGGCCTGTGAACACGACGACGTACCAAAAAACATATCAACGTATGATTTATCAATTCCTCAAGTGGCTTTTTATGATGCACTTATAATAATACAACAGTAATAATAGTAATTCTGAGTTAAAATATGTCAAAAGAGAAGTTTAGCTGAGTTGTGAGAGGTGTGTGTGGGCCAGGCTGAGAGACTACCACATGGTGGAGGTGGAGGTGAGCGGGGCCCACGGCTTCTCGGTCCACACGGTGAGGAGGAACCCCGCCCGGCTTGGAGCCGTGACGGGCAGCGCCACCTACAGCTCCTTCTGGCACAGTCTACTGGGTGAGCTGAAATACGATGCTCTTCATTCATCTGAATCTAATCTAATCACGTGAATCTAATGTCACTCTGCAGCCACGCAGTAAGACAGGATGTGGGTCTATGTGGAAATACACGGAGCCATTCAGGATACATGAGTCAGTTACCTTGCTTGTACATTTGGGAGCGCGTCTTCGAGTGTCTGTGAACGCCAGCCTGGTTTCTTCTCTCGCTCTCTCCAGTTTGTAACGGCCACGGTGGGCGGGTGTACTTGTGCTGATGGCTTCACCCTCGGATGGACGGGTCAAGAGGAAGGTCCTACAGCTCCTTCATTACACACTTCCCACAATTATCATTTGCGCCCATCATGATCTCTATAATGCTCTATGCAGGATCAAAACGCGAGCGACCCTGAATCTGTTGTCATTAAAACACATTTCAAAACAAGAGGAGGAGACGAGAGCGTTGTTGTTTGTAGTAAACATATAAACTTTATTTTGTATTCATCTGGTGCAATATTTCAACAGAAGACTAACAGAGTGCATATGGTGCTCCAAACGGGTAATAACACCTTCCTTAAAAACGTACCACAGCGACCCTCCATCCTCGGCCATTAAGATAGTCCATTCCAGAACACCTTTTACATACGTGTGCGGTCCAACCGACCACCGTCACATAGTCCCCACTCCAGACCATTGTATAACCTGCCTCAAGGAACGCAACTCATCATTTGTTTACCCATAATGCATTCTGACTGGCCAGCCCATTGACAGACGGAGTGTGAGCTACCAGAAGGCTAAAAGCTCAACAGAAACACACAGTGCTGAGATCTTAATGTAGAAGAGAACCAGTGATTCACAGCATGGGGTTCTGAGGCAGTACGTGATAGAGTGTGTGCGTGTGTGTGTGTGTGTGTGTGTGAAGGCATTAAAAACAAGACGACCACCACTAGGTAGATATGCTAGGAAGGGTCTTTTGAGGCTGTGCAAAGTTCTGAATGAAAACTACTACTCTGCTTTCAGTCTGCAGAGGTAACAACTCCTAATGTAATTCAACCTTTAACTTATTCAGTGTTAGTACCAAAGTCAAATGGTGCTGAATACACTTTTAATTCAGATCCATTCAGCCCTTAATCTTAGTAGTAAACAACTTGTTTACTAGTTGTTACTAGTTTGCAGCAGCAGCAGTAGTAGTAAACAACTTGTTTCCTACTAATTAAAACTCTTTATATTTGATTGATGGCAGTATTTAGTCGACTTTAATAACAAGTCTTCCACAATGAATACGTTTCCACATGTTGGGAA
>OMNO01079914.1:1940-11988 GCA_900303215.1 Trachyrincus scabrus
AGCACATGTTTTAAACATTCCCAACTCAAAAGTTGACATTATTAAATAAACAAGATACATGTTTTACAATCTGTTTGAACAAAAGGCTTCACTTCACACACAATCCTGACTCACTATCCTAGCCGGTTTCTCTGCTCACTTGACAATAATATTTATTTCATCTTCAGCTGGGAAACTATACACTTTGACTCCATTTGCTTACTAAACATTTGGTGAATCCTCATGCAGCACTGCAAAGATGCAGATGAGCAATATGTCTTATATGATCTTCCACATAGCAATCTATGCCATTGTGTCACCATTGCTAAAAAAAGACCGTCATTTGGAGAAAACAGATTGTGAACGGCCATCATTTCTTGGGATTCTTTTGTGTTCATCAATACCATGGCAACCATAAGACACGTGCACTTCTACTGGAAGTCAATTGTGGGGCGGTACTCACTTGTCCAACAGGGTGTATTCCCCCTCCGCCTTGAACAGCGCGCCCAACCTGGCCTCCATCATGATGTAGGTCTTCTCTGTGGCGTTGTCTGGAAGGGGGCGTTAAACAGATCAGCTGTGAGTGAAGAAACCTAAAGCAGAGGCCCCTCGAGGGCCGTCAAGCGGGGTTGCAGTGTCTCGCCGGGAGGACTCTGCAACACACCAGGAGGAGCCGAGGATTCAAACCGGCGACGACAACTCCGGCCACCGGCAATGAGCTGGTCTACCTCCTGGGCGAATGTGGCTGCCTTCCTACTTCTCTAGGTCAACAGAACTTCGAATAAAAAAAACAAGTTTGACTGCCAACTGTGTTGATGGATTGACCGTTTTATTTCTGCTGCATCACATGGCTCAGGGGGGGGGGCTTTTCGAGGGGAGCTTAATGAAATTAATTTTCACATTTCCTCTCTGTGTTACGAGTGGGTAAGCACTGTTCCAAAAGCAGCTCAAGTGCACCTGCTCAAATGTGAGAATAACGGCGGTCGAGCTTCCCTGCACCAACACTCAGTCGTGTGTGTGTGTGTGTGTGTGTTGAGCTAATCTGAGTGTTTAATACAGAGTGTGGCACTTGCACCCGCTTTGGCGGGCGAGCGGAATCAAACAGATGATGCTGAAGGTTTCTCTGCACACAGCCCAAACTAGCTGACATTTTAATAGAGCGTATAAATACCCGCAGTGGTGAGACTCAGTGGTTTGATGCATTTGTGAAACAAAACGAGCCAGTGAGACAAGAAAGTTAAAAGAAGTGGGCATGAGAGTGGAACTGGCTGTAACAGGCGGCAAGGACACGCAGTAAGCAGCGGGTCAAACCAAATGGATGGAGAAAAGAGAGCTCCAGAGAGAGACATCGCGAGGTGCTGTGCAAACACAAGACGTCTACTATGATCAATGCCATGACATACGATTGCACAGCTTCATACCATCTCAGTTGACAGGCCTGCTCAAAAAGTAAAGCAAGGGAAAGAGATGGAGAGACACCGAGGGGATAGAAAAAGACACTAAAAATATCAAGCAGAAGAAAGCAGGGAGTGCAGGCTGTAAAGAAAATAAGATAAATAGAGTTAGACGGAGCGGTAGAGACAGTAGATTAAAATGAGAAGGAGAGATCATGATGACAAGCTAAAAGACATCCATTAGTATTCTGGGGCTGTCTCTCATGCAGTATGGGCCCGGCCTGTGCTATTGAGGCGTGATGCTTCCAACTGTGCTTCAACACTGCCCCCTGGAGGACAGAACGAACGGCAACAGGGGAATCTGGGTCATCCTTTTATAAACCCACCGCTTCCTCTCAACTGGGAAGCAGAAAATACAAGAGGACAAAACACCAGCTACCTCTCTGGAGGATTTTTGTTAAATATATTCAAACAAGGCCAGGCTTTTTTCTTTTTTTTAATAAACTGACTGACCCCATTTAAATGTATCCATCATGCTGCACATGCATGAACACACACACACACACACACATACACACAAGCCAACAAATGATGGGCCAGTCCACAAGAGACCAGTCCACTTCAATAACGAGAATGGAAGAAAATTAACTTTGGTCTCATAGATTGTGTTCTATTCAAAATCGATCAAGAATTCTGAAAGAAAACAATTGCGTTGCTTTGCTCTGTATAATTGATCTGTTGACTATCATAACCGTTCCCAAAACATCTTCACGAAAAGTCGTTTGGTGTATGTGTTTAGGGGGATCCTAGCTTCTAATGAAACACATCTCTGTGCCGACGGTCTCATTCTCTGCAAGACGAGCCTTTTTGACAGCCAGTCGGCTGCGTAACTCAAGGCTGGAGAACTGGAGGAGTTCTGCTTACTAAGCAAAGCGCTATCCTCACCTTTGACCTTAACGTATTGAAACTCGGCGTTAACGCAGAGGGCGAGGTTGCTCGGCAGTGTCCAGGGAGTGGTCGTCCAGGCGATCAAAGACACGCTCTCGTCCTCCAGCAGGGGGAAGCTGACAATCACGGATGGGTCTTGGACGTCCTGCCGTGTAGGAATTATCACAGTTAGTCAACAGTTAGTCCGATGTTAGTTTTGAATATATATATACACGTCTATATCCGCTCACCCGCAATGTCCCCGCTACTTCTCACAGAGAGCAGTGGATCAAAACGTTTTTTTAAGGAATGACTCTAAATATCATATATATTGTCATCTAACATAACGACAATAGTCTAAATGCCCCGATTCACCTGAGATGAAATGGGAAACGGCGTCTTCGCAGAGACATAACGGCCGGTTTGCAACCAAAACGAAGCACTGCATTGGGCTTCTATTGCTTCCGTAAGGGTGCTCCGTCGTTAGAGTAAAATCATTATCTGGTACCTGGAAATATCCGGTGTCTGTAAAATATGGACTGTTGGGCCCGCTATCGGTTTATTTCGAGATGAACCAGTTCATCAGAAGCAAGACTGACTGCTGAGATTGCGAGGGACTGTGCTCGCTTGTAAGACAGCTCAAGCAGGGACTACAAGGACACGGAGACGGGCGTCATTATCACCAACAGACCACACATTGCCGTGACGATATTGTACCGGGCCGAGATCGCTGTATTCGACTGCAGTTTTGGCGGCCTGTGTGAACACTCCAATTTGGATTTAGCTGTAAGTGTATCGGGGGGCCTTAAACAAACAGACAATGACGAGAGACGTGACCCGGTGGCTCCTGAATATGACGCTGATGATTCTGTGCTGTACCTTGTAGTTCTGATGAGACTCAAAGTTGGAGAGAGGAGTGTTACAGGCGGTGGAGAAGGGCATGACCTTCACCCCGCGGTAAACTAGGCCCTTGTCATACAGCTGCTTGAACACCCACCTGTAACGCACACGCACACGCACACACACACACACACACATAATTCATTATTACTAGTTAATTCGGGAAATAAAACAGTTACTCCAAAATATTGCGATGACAACTGGATCAAATAAATGATCCAATATTTACGCAAAATATCTTTTAGCTATAACTCTTTGAAGGTCAAGAGAACTGGACGTACCAGACAGTTTCCATGAACCAGGGGTACAGAGTCTTGTAGTCATTATCGAAGTCGATCCATCTTCCCATCCTCTGCACAGAAGTCTGAAAAACGACAATAAAACTGATATATAATATCTGCTATATAAACCCAATGTATTATTATTATGAATAACAAGAAGAATCATCATTATGATTATTATTATTATTATTATTATTATTGTGCCTATTCAAAGCTTAAAGTATAGCCAGCTTAGTTGAGAGTTGCTTTAAATACACTACAAATACAACGTACAGTATGTATGAAACCAAGTCACATGGGAACAGGCGCCTGATGACATCACTTACCTCCCATTCACCGGCGTATCTCATCACAATACTCCTGCACTGTTTGTTGTACTCAGCGATGCCCATCTTGGCGACATCGTCTGGCCCTTTAATCCCCAATGTTTTGTCGATCTCGTACTCCTGTAGGAAAAACAACAGGTAGAGACAAGACAAAGACAAGTCAGCCAATGAGCACATTGGAGAAATACTAAATGTGAATGGAACCAAAAGATTTCACCAAAGTGACTTCCAAGGGAAACAATCAAAGCACGCTGCAATCAATATCTAAAAAATGGACAGACTGATGGGCAAAAACCTGACATTTTTGCTGTGTTCCACTTGTGTCAGAGACTGAGAGAGAGTTGCTTCTTACCACAGGCAGACCATGACAATCCCACCCGAAACGTCTGTCCACATGGAAGCCACTCTGGTGGGCAAAGCGGGTAACGATGTCCTTGATGGTCCCAGCCAGGATGTGCCCGTAGTGGGGGAGACCCGTGGCAAACGGAGGCCCATCGTAGAAGGTGTACCTGTCCAGCAGACAGAAAGCAAAAGAAAGTAAAATCAACACAAACATCCTTGTTTTTCATGTGAAAGCAATGAGTAGGCCTACAATTTACATCCGATTAGAAAGAACCTGCCAAATAAACGATGGGGAGATACAAAATTTAAAAAGTTGACGCTTTTAAAAGACAAAAAATGACTTTCAAGATGATGCCTGGTCATATTATTCATCAACACATTTTGTTTGTTATTTGCCATACAATTATCAAGTATATTACAGAAGTAGAACACAGTAAATACCATTTCCACAACCAGTAGTGAGGAGGAAAAGGATTTGTGAATGAGTTACATAATGCAGGGTGTCTTTTGGTGCTTTACCAACTACACGAATGAGAGGATTTTATAGTTTCCTCTGTGGTACAATAATAGTGACATTCATGTGAATGGCGTATGGTGAACACTGAAACCACCAATAAGAAAGATTGTTCTGTTCATTTTTTTTAAAGTAATTTTGTAAATAATTTCTTTCTGGCATACCTGGGCCTATTCTTGGACTGTTTGAGGCACTCCTGAAAGCAGCCCTTCTCTTTCCAAAACTGGAGGACCTTCTCCTCCTCAGAGGGAAAGCTGATGGACTCAGGGACCCGCTCCACCATGGTTTCTATACAGAGACGATGATGCAAACACACAACATGACATGGAAGAAGAAGAAGAAGAATGAAACAAGTGGCATCACAAAATGATTAAATGGAAATGCATTTTCCATTTATTAAAGCTGTAGTACAAATTCCGTCAGAATAAGCCACTGTCCGATGCCTCATCAAAGTAAACATTTGGAACCGTATGTAAACAACAATAGGAGACACACAATCGCAACTTCATGCGTGTCTTGCATAAGTCGACTAAACTGCCTTCATACCATCATCTATTGGCCTGTGATCAATCGCACCAGTCTAGCAGGTCCCAACACTAAACGAAACTCAAATAATGTACTCTCCAAAGAACAAATACACAGGACAAATGGTGCATATTAAGCTTGTTTTAACAACATCAACAAAGTCATGTATTGGAAATGTGTGTACTGAAGTGTGTCCAACACTTTCACATTTCAGAATGGGCATGACGCCTCCGTGTTGTTAGCTTACGGGCTGTTCTGCACACCTTGAATTAAACACTTTGACACAAACACGATGAGTAGGATTTTAACATGTCGCGTTAATACAGACACAACGCTATACATACACCGCTGGGTACCACCCGCATCAAACACGAATATAGCTTTATTACTGCTTCCAATCTTACTCACATGTGTTCCTTGCCGGCTGCCAACGAGAGGGACACTACAGGAAATGATGCAAGAGCGAAGCGAGTCGTAGCGGAAGTGTGTAGTCCGAGTGGACTCCACCGCAATAAAGGTCTTTCTACTTAGGCGTGTGATTTTAATTGATCTTGTATTGGAAATGACACAATAGCGGGTTTTAATATGAACTTCACTTCACTAGAGAATTAAAGAAAAAAGAAAAATGCTCAGGTCCACATTAGATAATATTCTTTTCATAGGCCCGACACTAACTTTGAAACATACGTATACTTAGTTATATAGTATAGAAACATTTTACAGTATATTCGTCTATTTTACCTTTTTAATTTAAATGTGTAAATTTGTATTAATTGCTGTAGACGGTGCATTCAAGTAAACAATTACTTTCCATGATTAAGAGTATGCACAAAGTAAAGGAGAAATTGACTGTCACATGAACATTTTCTAACTAAAATATTTGATTCAAGTGAAGCGATATTCTCAAAAAGGTGAAAAGGCTGCTGTGGAAATATCCAAGAAAACCAACCTACAATGGACATGAATTTGGCATTTAAAAATTGTTTTAAATTTAATATTTGGTGAAAACAGGCCATGGTTTTGTAACCTTCCTTCATAAACAAATATTGATGCATTGTCCATTTGTGTTACAACCATTGCACCACTTGTGTAAAGTCACCCAATATAGTAACCTAGCGTGTGGTTTTCTAACCAGACATTGAATTTGTTATTAATCAAAGATGTCAGGTATGCAGACATGGTTGACAATGTCAGAAAAGGTCAAGTGCCTTTTCCCACATTACTAGCATTTTTTAGCTTCCATCAGATCCTCAGACAATATTGTAAACCGCGATAATCCAAATCACTTCCCTGCCTGCACAATAAAGCCCCTGCAAGTTGCCTCGTTACACATGTCCTTGTTAAACAGTTCACCTTCAGGTCTCTATCCCCAAAAGACGAAGCCGTCCATCCTCACTGGCCAAGTAATGACCACTACATGGAACAACATTAAGCAGCCGAATGGCTTGTTGTCATACAATGTGTACAATCAGGAAACATTTTGTTAACAAAGCATAGCTTTATTGTGGTGGTTACAGCACAGTCTATGGAACGTTAACAAGATGAATGGGGGAGCATGGTGGGACAGTCTATTTAGTCGCTGGTGCCACGGCGGGGGCGGCCGCTACAGCCACTGCCTTCCTCGCTGCCTTCAGGCCCTTCTTGTTGTGCTTCTTGGCGAAGCGCATGTTCCTCAGGAACTTGGGGTCCACCTGCAGAAAACAAAAAGATTGTCAGAGTTAAGATTTTAACTTGTGGTTTAGTCAAAATGAACGCTTTATGCAATTTCTTGTTAATGGATTATGCTCAATGTGCTCAATGTCGTTTGATGTTCAACCCTCCTGCTTTTACATAAAACTAGCACCGATGCAGTACTTTACTACTTGGCGGTTTCCTCCTAGATGACCAACCAAAACGTTATACACAAGATAAAACCATTCGGTAATGTTAGTCAGAAAGCCCTATGCTCATTACGAGCACTGTCAGTCAAACCTTAAAAACAGCTCTCAAACTTTGAATATTAACCATTTGCCAACGTATGAACACAGGATTTAGCCTTAGTCATCGATTCATTTAAATACAATTCAGTGATAAGATGGTACAAGCATGGGCAACATCAGTATTAGTTTATCGTAACATTACGACACTTTCGTACTCTGAAGAGTTGAAAACACTATTTTAATTGCATTTGTCAATGCTAACAATTGTTGATAAATAACATCCAATCTTGTATGGTACCTCATATTACAATCGACAAATAGTCACACGTATATATGTCCCAGCTCTAAAGCAGCTGGTACTGGTTGTATAATCTATTGTATTTTGAAATAAACAGTATTTGTAGTGATGGCATGTGTTTTTCTATCCAGACAGGACAGATGTTAAAAGTAAAAAGGTTAAGTCAATCAGGTGTTTGCTCACAATGGTGAATGCTGTCTCAAGTTCTATCCAAGCAGTATGCAATTAATGGAATGATAGCTTGGTTCTGTTAAGAATCACAACATCACAAGACAGACATCTAAATAGCCCATGTATCTAAGGATAAACTACCACAAAAGTTAATCCATGACAAACATTTCTTATGTCAGTTACAATGTGTCTACAATGCGTCTTAAGCTATTCCACACAGCCACTTTTAGTCTATAGCAAGTAGAAATGGTAAAGAAATTTGATGGTTTAAGTAACTTGCAAGACATGCAATATAAAGCACAACATTAGGTTTGGTATTTTAGTAGCCAACATCACAAAATATACAGAGTAATGACAGTTTCCTTCCACAAAAGAGTCAACTGAGTGAAATGTACTGCCTCCATCCGAAATCAGAGTGTGACCCTGCAGCTGTGCAATATACAATACAATATGACCAAGCATTGTGGATGAGCCATGATTTTAATAGCCATTGACATAAGTATTTTGATTTTGGAATATGCAATACAAAATCAAAACAACCTTTGACAAGAAAATGCTTTGACTAATTGGTTCCAAGTGACCAAGCTTATACATCAATTTAAACATGAGATTCAAATAATGCAGTACATACCCCCTTCAACGACTCATACCGCTGAGAAGTGGGCTTCCTGATACCATTCCTGTGGGCTTTGCGAGCTGCACGAATGGGAAACAGATTATTAACAATCTTATCTTCAATCAGAGCAATTACATGGCATAGTTAAATTAGCATCATGCATTGCATCCTAAGTTGGCATCTCTCTCTCACACACACACACACACACACACACACACAGAGAGAGAGAGAGAGATGTACTTACACTGGTTGTGGGTGGTGTGGTTCTTTGACTTCGCCATTTCGAATCTGGTGATCTGTTGAATACAAGTTGTAGATTGAGACTACACACACATTTTGTGAGCACACCAAACTACACCCCAATTGCAAATTGTGTACTAGAATTGGCAGATGCTTGCGAACTAGTTCAACGCTACCACTGGTTAGCCAGGAAGATGCTACATGAGTAAACATAGCTAAATTACTTTACTAATAACACTTGACGAGCCGGAATCAAGCTCAAATGAATGTTGAAACTTAAGACATGTAATCCAGGGTAAATGTCATCTTATTTTAATGAAAAGTGATTCATCCGACATGTCCGAATGTCTGGTTCGTAGTGTAGCTTTGCAGTAGTTGCATCCGACAGTATGAACTCAAGAGTAATTGTAAGGTTTCCTTGTCGGCCAAACAACAAATACTGCTATGGGTGAATTGTAGTTGGTAAACGTAATCACAACTTCCCACCGAGATGTGATTAAAAACGTGAAATGGAGAAGGATTGATGCAGATTTTACAACTTCATCGGGTGTGCTAAAATAAATACCTGCCACACGTACGGGACGACAACCGGAAGAGAAAGGGAACGAGACCGGAACTTGTAAAGAAGGATTCTGTTGAGAAAGGATCTCGAGATGCAATTCAGTCCCGAATGGTGACAGCGCCATCTACTGGACGGCATTCCATATGACATATGAGAGACTTCACACTGACCACCAGATGTTGCTATGTACCCACACAACTTTTCATTTTGATGCACAGGAGATCCTTGGGTTGAATCAATATCACTTTTAGCACTGTTTTTAACACGGTGCTTGTAGTTTTTTTTATTATTATTCTAGTTTAAATGTAGACATGAGTCCGTTAGGTAACATAGGTGTATTTTATTCCATTATGAATGCAGAAGGCTATATATGAAGGCAGGTCATATATAAATAGGCCTTTATATATAAATATATACATTATCAATACCAACATGCTCTTGGAGCTTTATTCTTCTGTTTAACAGAAGGCGACGGTGTTGGAAATATCATGCCATTTCCAGTTTACTCTCTGCGGATTTAAAGGCGACTGAAATCTAAGCACGTTGACATTTTCTCCAGTTCAGATTAGGACCTAGCAGGATTACACTCACTAGCTAAAACTTGAATGGAGGCAGGCTGCTTAAGCACTATCCCTGATGCTTTTTATATATGGCTGTAACTATTTATATGTTCATTCATCTAAATTGCTTTCAGCTAAGCCCATAGTAGGCTACACAACTGCATGGTAAGATGATAGACAGCTTGTGCAACAGCCAGCAGTAAAAACACAGACCCGGAAAGATTATGTTGCTAGCACATCGTCTGTGATATGGCAGGATTCACTTTGTCATGTGACTGACACATCTCACACTCTCTGTCTCTCTCCCTCCCTCATTCTCTCTCTCATACTCGCATCCTTTATTTTCTCTTTCTCTCTCTCTCTCTCTCTCTCTCTCTCTCACTCACACACACACACACACACACACACACACACACAGGCACACACATGCACACACTCACAGACACATTCATACATATCATTATGTATAATTTATAATTAACTAAATAAACCAT
>OMNO01079919.1:5216-16906 GCA_900303215.1 Trachyrincus scabrus
GGGGGGGGGGGGGGAGCTTCCTGTGAGAGTCATCCAACAGAGAGACTCTGATGGGCCATTGGACCAAGGCATGCTGGGAAACAGCACCAGATGATTTTTCATGAGACTAGAAATGGCTTCTCCTCTTGACTACATGCCCAAAGAGAGAAACAACATCTGTATCTATCTGGGTGTCTCACACTTGTCTCTTGTCTAACACAAACATACTCATGGAGGTATTGTCAAGGTAGTGCTCGGCCTGGTGGCAACAGTACCTCATAATTTACAGTATATAAAACTGATGATTCATCCATAATCCTAATGATATTATTCATTATGAATGTGTAAAGAAGTTTCCACTGTCCTGAGATCTCACCTGGATATGTCTTGACATGGTTCATCTTGTTGAAGTCCTCAGAGATGAGGAACTCCTGGGAGAGAAGAAGACCAAAGTCTCAGTGCAGCCACGCTGCTCTGACACGCTGACATTTACAGCCGGCCAAAAAGTAACAATGGGGCACATTTAAAACTGAAATACCCTTTTTGACTCGCTTTACTTTTAACAAACAAGGCTATTTAAAGAGAGCCTGGAAATGACATAAAGAACATCATCTCCACCCACCACAATGGCTCCGTTGTCTTGGCCTACGAAGATGCGTCGACTGTCATGGTGGTAGGACATGCAGGAGCATGGAGCTAACGAAGAGACAAAAGTAAACGTTGTATATACAACCTTGTTTCCCCTACATACATCTAGCCGTGAAGTCAATATATTCTATATAGAGAATGAATGTTGCTTGAAGATTTAAATATGACATTAAGATAATAGTGTACTTACAGGAGACAGTGTGGTAGATGCTGGGCCAGTACTGGCCGCTGTCTCTCTTCAACCATACGCGGATGGTTCTGCAACAATGCATGGAAACATTTTCAATATATCTATCAACCTAAAAATAATACAAATAACGGAAGCTACCAGACATTCAGCGTCGAGGAGTAATAATTAAGATGTAAGTTAGTTAGTCCTATTGGGTGAAAGTAACAGAGGTTGCATTTGATTTGTCTGTGTCAGGCCAAAAAACGATGTAACACTTCCTCTAATTTATCATATTTCTAAATCAGTGGTGGTTTCCTAGTCCAGAATAATGTCTAACATTTCTATAACAAAGAAAACTGAAGTGTAAAGACCAATTTGAAAATACGCCTTTGACCAACATAGAATATAGGCCGCTCAAATATGCATATATGGCTATTCCTTAAAATAATGCAGCTGCATAAACACACAATTCACACACAGCCTATTATATAGTGCAACATGTAAGTTGCTGTTATTCTATTTGACTTTGAGGCCGTTACTCAGATGTCCGCAGACAGCGGGTTGTAAAGCTTTGACAGTCTCTGCACCATTGGCAGAACTGATGAATGGAGCCACTGTCTATGGGCTCCTGTTGCTCCCCGTTGACACAACATTGATGTTTCACAACCATTTAACCAGCAATATAACAGAGTTGGTCATATATTCATGGAAATGTTACAAACTGAACCACAGAAACCCCTCTGAGGACACGTTGAAACATGGCTCAACGTGTGAAGGCGATGCCCTGCCGTTGTTGTTCTGAAGGAGTGTCCGCTAACATGTCCTGGATTAACCCACTGTGAGACAATCTTAAACAGATCCTGGGGGGAAAAGCGATGTGTACTGAGGTTAAAACAGGTCTGCAATGTGTACTGTTGTTAAAACGGGATTGGCTGGACACAATTAATGCATTGCACTGAGTTTTCAACTGGTGCCAGCCCAAGTGTTAGCGGCCGGTTCCGACTATCTTCTGGAAGGGGAACCCGTTTACTAACCCTCGGATTAGTTCAACACAAACATACTGGGACCCTGTCGTTTCCCCGAGCAGGATCGGTGTCTACGAATACGAATCTGTGAGAAATATTCACCGCCAGCCTTTCCGATCGGTGGGTAGTCTATTTCTCAGCAAATAGACAGACCCATTATGCTACCGACACCAGGCTAATGCTACGCTCAAACTTACCGGTCCTCACTGACCGTGATGACTCCCTCTTCCTTCGGTATCAAAACGGCCGCATTGACCGCGTCTGAGTGACCTTCGATCTTGTTGAGGAGAACTGGTCGGGACGTTTGCGGCCTTGAATGAATCTCGGCAGCCATGGTTCACTTGCAATGTTTTCTTTCTGATGTTTTTTTTTTTTTTTTCACTCGGCTGGCGAGAAGGATCAGCTGATAGCTGAGAGTCTGTCAGGATTACCGTAATGGCCAGAGTACACGTGCAAGCAATACAAACAGTGTAGACACGCCACACACACACCACACAGCTGAATCACACACAAGAAAAACAGCCAGTTGTTAGAAATGTGTATTTACTGTGGAATATGAGTAACATTTGACACATTTCAACGAATCAAAAAAACAAACAAAAAGTCAAATTATTTAACTTTCAGGTCAAATCAAATGACCCATGCTGAATACTTTCCAAATTGAAGCAGAAAAACGTTAAATAAACTGGTGTCCTCCATTTCCAATAATACACATTTGATGTTCAACACATTTAAAAAAGGTAATAAATTCAAAACAATAGCAAAACAATGAAAACTGTTGAAAAGGTTTAGTTGTTGCAAAACACTTAACAAGGTATGTTACATATTACAAAAAAGGTAACAAAAGGCACGATTTAAAAAACAAAAACAAAACATTTTATGTTCCAATTAATCTACAGGCTGCGTGTGTGTGTGGTGTGGTGTGGTGTGTGTGTGGGGTCGTTGGATGTGTCCATAGATGTATGGACTCAGGGCTGGTTGATCTGGCCTGCAAAGAGAATAGTACCTGTGTACAAAAGAACATTATTAGACGTCAGGCCGTGTTGTAAATTATAATATGACCTCCAAAGTGTGTTTGTATCTTATTTAATTAGTTTATATATATAAATGATAAGGTGGAAGCAGAAACAAGAGTGTATGTACCTGTTGGGTTATGTCGGACAAGGAAAAGGAAAGGTCTGTCCACAATTACCCAGGGAGGAGAGGACCGTGCCAACAAAATGGCAGCTACAAAGCAGACAAAGAAAAGTTAGAATTAAGTGAACAATTTAGCACATCCAATTATTGAAATTAATTATGCATTATGCCTATCACATAATACCCAGCATCATGGTGTGAGGACCAAGACAACTTGTTAAAACAGCCAATATTTTGGGGGAAATTAACAAACAAACAAGATAAAACCAACTCCTCCACAAGTGCACATGCCCATTAACAGTCCAGATAACTTCAAAAGATGACAAAAAGGTTTGACTTAAGACAAACAAACAGCCCAGAACTATGACTTACTGGTGGCAGCGGATGCTTTCGTCCCATCCTCGTTCACCTCGATTTTAGCCTTCTGTAGGGCTTTAGACACATACACAGGCTCGCTACCTAAGAGAAGAAGCATCCATATACCGTCAACAGTGCTGCGTGACATCGTTGGACCACACGGTGGTGCAAGACTCCACAGGAGTCCACTCACCGCACACTCCACTTCCAGCAGTGAAGTGACCAAAAGAATTAAATAGAACAGTGAACAATTCAATTTGTCAGTAGGCAGCTACACAGAATTCACAGGTGTCAGTGGCTCTATTATATAGCATTCTGCATGTACCAATCCAAAATGAGTTCCGATTCACGACACGTCTTGTTTCTACTTACTTAGGTATCTGAAGTCAGCCTTGCCATCAGCAAACATGTCTGTAAGTCCAAGTGCTAAGAGCGGGGCTTCCAACTCCACCTCTGCCTCTGCCGTGAACCTAGACACGCATGGGTTTAGGATGATTTTATATCAGTACATGGAACGGTGCTGCATTTATGAAAAAAAGCTTACAGTACAAAATGACATTGACATTAGTTTAACCGTTTCCCCAAAATGGAAATTGTAGGTTGAAATAGTTCCAACCTCTTTTAAATCATTAACTAATGACTAACTCAACTCAGTGGGATTTCATTATAGCATGGCATGAGTAGCATCAGGCAAGAGTAACAATATATTCTATAACAGTTACGAAATATATACAAAAAACAAAGCAAAGGTCATAGAAGGACTTTGCACCTGATCACATGCATCATTTCCTGTTGAACACAAAGCCAGAAGGGAGTGGCTGTGTCTTACTTGGGGATGAGCAGGCGGACCTTCCTCTGGTGCATCGCCCAGCTCTGGACTGCGGCCGTGCCAATGTGGGGGATGATGTCAGAGAGGAGCGTGTCTTCCTCCGAGGGCAGGACGATCAACATGGAGACCGTGTTGCCGTGATACGGCAGCTCCACCACCTTGTACTTCAGGCCCTGGGGCGTGCTCCCCTGGCCTGGGGAGGAAGGACAACGTTTAGGACAAACTTCTTGTTCACTCCCAAGATAACATATGGACAAACACTGTTGCTATAACATTTTTTCCCCAACAAAAAAGGAAATATCATCCATATTTACTATTTTATTTTAGATAAAAATATGAATTTGCCCACTTGCCCATTCATCAACAATAAGACTCCCGAGTCCATATTGCAGCCAAGCTTGAGCATCGATATGAAGCAGTGCTCCCATATTACTCTGAGTGGCTGATCCAGGCTAAAAATAGATAACTGACTGGTACAGCATCTAATTTCACACTGGACTAAATAGTATTCCAGCAATCTGGCATCTCTATGACACCATGACTGTAAAACCAGACAGTTTGAAACCAGAAAACAGACCTCAATGTAATAAAGATTTTTCATTGTGCTATAATCTTAGGTAAAACTGAGAGGCAACTGAAATCATACTTAATTATAATATAAAAGTGACTCACTTTTATTGTTAAAGTCATTATGCTGTATACACCCTTTTGCACACCAATTTCCGCATGTTAAGAAATGTAATTTGCACAAGAGTGAATAAAAAAACAACAAGAAGTGAAACGTCTCCAAAGCTGCCACTGACCAATGGGGTAGACGGAAAGCTGGGACATCATGGGGACTTTGTACGTGTTGCCATCGCCCCCGCTGAAGGCCCTCATCTTGGTGTTCTCGGGCTGGAAGCGGGACTTCCACATCCCTTTGAAGTAGATGGAGTTGACGGCTACCAGACGAGTAAGAGCTGGGTCCAGCATGTCTGCCTTGACCAGGCTTGGGATGTGACCTGGACGTGTTCAGACAGGCACACAACTCAGCATGACCCCTACATGTTTCAGTAGCCCATTGAAAAGAACAACTTAGCGATACCGATGGGTTAAGGTCTGTTCAGTGGAAATTGCATTTGTTCATTATTAACTAATTTTATACATTATTCCCCAGTTGATTATTTGTATACTGTGAACTTTCCATCTCACAGGATAAGTAGCAGTAATTGCTTCTATACACAATAACCAATTATTTTCTACAATTGTAGCAGGTGTGTTATTCTAGCCAATGTTAATTGTATCAGGGTGGTATTTGACTAAACTAAGGCTTTAAACCATGGCCAACTTAACCATGACCAACTTATATTCCATGTGCGATATTGAAGAAGTTTGGCATCGCTAATTCAGTTTGTTATACCGCATTACGTTTCTTACTTTCCAAGTAAGAAACACGTTTGTCCCGACCTGATGCATCGCATGCAGGCTTCCAGCCAGTCTATGAACTGATTTCTGTGTGCCCTGTATCTCCTACCTTTGGTCTTATTGTTGACCCAGCCGTTGATCAGGTCTGCGGCTGCATGGGGATCGCTGAAGTCCACTGTCCCGTTCTCACACTGGAAGTTGGCCTTGTTGGTGGCCATGAAGCTCTCCTCCACAGGGAAACCCCTCTGGCTGAAGAGGGCGTTAGCGATGAGCACCAGGTCCTGGTTGGACCGGGCTGTCAGGGTCTTGTGGAGTTTCTTCAACATCTTGTAAGGGCCTGGAGGGCGGGTAAATGATGTTTACAACCCAAATGAGGACTTTATTCCCAACTCACAAAGAGTTTAACAGGGAGTTTTGGTAATATTGTCGATGTGCATAACAAACTAAATATACAGTACAGGCCTATACACAGATTAGCCCCTTTCAACTTAATCAAAGTTTTAGCACCAGAATCTCTGAAAATAAAAAGAACCGTACCGTTTTTCTTATAACGGAGAGCAGTGAAGATCTGTCTGCGAGTTTCTCCATGGGCTCCCGGTAGCAGCATTCCCAGGATGGAAGCCACTCCGTGGGGGGAGAGCACTACGTTCTCCTGAGGCTTGGCACGAGCTACTTGCTGGAACACCTGCATGCCCAGGTCAGAGCCTCGTTCCCCATAGGTAGGGGCCTGAGAGAGTGCTCCCTCGTGGACACCCACATTCACCAGCAGGAGCACGCACAATAGACTGCAGTGCCACATATTGATCACCTAGAAAGGAGGCAAACATGTCAGTGGTCTAAAATATCTGATCTTGATCTGATATCAGATCACAGCTATTTACAGAGTAAAGAGTCTAAGGCAGGGATACCAATAAGAGAATTATTGTATTGAAAATGTAATACAATACAACGTTTAAAAAAGGAAGGAAAGTGTAGGCCTAGATAGATAAACAGTGCCATGACTACTTTACTCTTAACTGTTTATCAGACCTTTTTAGTCTAGGCACCTTCAGTTAATTCCAATACATGTCATTAAGAAGCAGGTAGGGGTTCGGCATTTTGCCAAAGGATGCCTATAGCGAGGCTGTGGACATTGGGGATCAAACCCAGTATCCCATGATGTACAGTGCTTGAGAAACATACCATGACTCAGGCATGGTAACGTGACTCAGGAGCAAAAACAGACACTTCACCTCTAAAGACTAAGACTAACGTCTTACTCACATTTAGTAAACAGATGGACCATATTTACGGCCACTGTGCCCAGACAAGCATGAAAAAAGTATGTAAAAAGTATGTAATGATATGGCTGTTACATCCTTTTGTTGAATCAAATGCTCCTTGGTTACCAAAATAACACAACGCTTAGAATCAAGC
This sequence comes from Trachyrincus scabrus, assembly GCA_900303215.1. Classification (NCBI taxonomy): domain Eukaryota; kingdom Metazoa; phylum Chordata; class Actinopteri; order Gadiformes; family Macrouridae; genus Trachyrincus; species Trachyrincus scabrus. The sequence goes on from OMNO01079919.1 coordinate 12,181, forward strand.
AATGGGCCCACATGTTGAATAAGGAATTAAAACATTTTTCACCAGGACTGAAATATACAAAACATGGTATTAGAACAGAATATTATAGCTACATAGACAAGCTAGACGAGAGAAAGACCACTGCATGTTGTCTAACGCAGGTAGAATAAACCAATGACAAACGTAATGGAGAGAAAGATGTAGTCCAGTAGGACACAACAACGAGCACCTGGCCTCACCTTGTACGTGTTGGCTTTGAGCCGTCACGCAAACCATCGCGATAATAAACTTCAGTTACCGTATTTGACATGCAAGAAAGTCTTCGATATGTAACCGACTAAACTACCAAATAGCGAGAGAATTGTAATTACCTCCAGACCGTATTCTCGGTCTCCCTGTCAACCAAATAAAAGGTCCAAGCGAACAGTTTGGTTATTCGTAGCGGAACACAGCTCTCTTCTGGGTACCAAACGCTCCAGTGAACTCCGCCCTCGACGCGACCGAAGCTTAAATAAGCACGCGTGATGGGACCGCTTGTAATGTGTTTACATCAGGAAGTCGGACTTTCACAGACGGGGATGTTGGGAGGAAACCTGAAACCTGAAAAACCTGAGACACCGAGAAAAGCTTTGTAGATTCACAGTTTGATAATAGTTGTCAGGTAATTGTGAAATTGTTAAACAAACAGACGAATTTAAACCACAAGCAAAACGGGTACTACCAATTCAGGGAGTCTGCTCAACGCAGGTTGCTGCTATGATCCACTTGATTAATAATACAACACTTGTCAAAAGGTTTCTGGTCTTTTGTACCCCTGACATTCTTACTACTCCCCAAGTACTGGGACAGTCATAGGGCAGGTTTGTTATCAAGAATTATATTTTAGAATTTGTGGGAATTGTTCAATGTACTGATGATGATGATGATGATGATGATGATGATAAAAGCTATGTATATAGCACCTTATCAGACAGGCTGCCACAAAGTGCTTAACAGACATAAAAGCAACAGCAATAGGTATCCACAGATACTATTAGTGTGAGTAGGTTCAATTAGCCTACAACATGAGACTCTTCAAACGGAGGGAGCTTGTCGTCACGTACAGACAACTTCCACTCAAAACATCTCCATGTAATACTATGAATAAAGTACTACCTAGACCTCTCCAGAGGCGTCATCGTGGGATAAACACAGGTGTCGCTCATAACACTACTTATGGACCATGGCGTGTTATCTTCACTAGTTTAGTCAGCCGGTACCTGGGCCCAGTTTCAAGGCGCTGGATTTGCAGGTTATGCGGATCTTTTAAGTCAGTCACGTTAAATCGGTACATAGCAGGTTAGCTCACATGCATAGCAGCTCCGAGGTAACCCCGCCCACGGCGGCAGCTCATTGGTTTAGATAACTTTATATGGTTATATCCGAAACTGTTGTATTCCAAGCATTTTGTCCTCCTTGTTCGTATTTTACCTTAACATTCAACTTAACGTGATGTGTATGCGTTTAAGTAATAGGCAATTTCTATATAGTCCGACACAGTTAATAAAAGTGTTTTAACCCGTGCCTAGTTGATTTATGTGAAAACTTCTGAACGGTGACATAATGGCTTGTCCCGAGCGCAGAGTTCCTTGTAGCTGCACGCCGAGGGTTTTGGGTGTCGGCGTGGCGTCTACATATTCTTTGACGCGCTCCGCGACGGCTCGCAGCCCAAAACCAACCGGATATTAAACCATGATTAAGATCAATATTAATACACTTTAACATTGTTTTGTAATACGAATTGATGCATGTCCGAAGTAGGCTATGTCACTACAGTAGGCTGTATAGTAAACTACAGCTTCACCTTTCTTCAAAAATAAACACATTAATATACTATTATAATACACGTTTTGTTATTTTTATCACCAATAACAAAATAAATGTTTGGCGAACGCCACATGACTTCAACTAGTCTCACAGAGCCAGCCTTTCCATGGTGACGCAGTGCAAATGAACCGACTGGGCTTCAACCAATAAAAGCACTGAAATAGCAATGACGGCTTGGGCATTCCCTGATCGATCAAACATTTTCAGGGTGCGACATATGATGGCTTTTGAAGCCTGTCATGAACGCGCATTTTTCAGGTTCAACCTATCTGAGATTGAATGAAAATCCCATCCCAGGGAAGCGCTCGCTTGAGTCAAAGTTGTGGTTTAAGCTTAAATATATACTAACCTGCGACCTGAAACAGGGCCCAGGTACATAAAAAGAGCAGACCCATAATTAGTGTTGTCCTACGATGACGCTTCTGTGAAAAGGGTCTATTGCAACATGTACGTCTCAGCTCAATTCCATGCTGCTCTGAGTCAGTCTGTTACGGAGCACGATTCCTGGGCTCCTGTTGCGATACCATCATGTTTCTTGTCAAGCAGACAACTCTACGTGTTTGTTCCCCAACAAGACCAAACATGAGCAGCACTATGCACCAGTGCATCATATATTGGGTCATTGCATTCTTGGCACTGACTAGGCCTAATACTTCTGCAGAAATCACAAGTGTTTTCAATGAGTACTCAGTGACAGGTCATGGTCGCATCATTGGATAGTGACGGTAAACTACAAACGATACCTTTCTATTTACTGATAAATGACTGTATTTAGGAATGCTTTAAGTGAGAGACCGCTTTTTGAACATCAGTCATGCAGCACAGTCATGGGGTTTAGAGAAGCATGACGTCTGGATTGCTCAATACACAGACCATGCAACACCGAGCATCTTGTACCTTTACCCCCACCTTTCTGGTGAACCTCATCCCTTTCAGCTTAAAAACTTCCATATAAGTTGTTGGACCGACCAACACCAACTATTGCCTCTTGTTGGGAAGCAGCAGTCATCATCCATCACCTCATTGGTTTATTCTCCGTAACTCTTTATATGGCAGGTACTCTGTTTATTGGGATGTATTTTTGTCACTTCGTAACTCTTGACATTCTGTGTCTCCATTCGCCTTCAGTGTAAATGAGAACCTTTATTGAATATTCACACTCAGAAGTAATATATGGATAAAAGCAAAACTTTTATATACAACAAGGTGTACACATTAAAAAGAAGCTGACCCGTTAATACTAACACAGTTAAAGTGCCTTTTCCAGGAACTACCAGCTCGGCAGTGTTCGGGTAAATTAAAATGCCTTTTTGCGTTCTGACAGATTTTTTTGAATTGGTCGGTATGACCTGTCTGTCACTGCTTCAGCCACTGTTGGAGCAGCACACAGACATGGTCCCGGGCCTGAGCCAGCTGGGGGAGATCCTGGCCTCTTGCTGGGTACATGTTGGCACAGTGGGCAGTCCCTAGACTCCCAGAGAGATTGTTGAAAGAGAGACGAGGGGGAGGGAAGGTTGGTAGGGGGGAGAGAGAGAGGCACACAGTGTTATGCAGTAGCAGTTAGCATTTATTATGCAGTTAGCATTTATTATGTAGCAGTTATCTTTTTGCCATGTCACCTATTGCATCTCTATCTGTAACTTGGATCTGGTTATAGAAAAACTATGCCAACTTCAATATATGCACATATTTCTATGCACTAAGCTTGTTGTTATCCACTTCTTTTTGAAAGTGATGAACAACAGAAATCCGTCATTTACTTCTAATTATGTTATTAAGGGTTATCAAGGTGTGCATTAAGCATCAGAAAATGATGTTCCATGAAATCCATTGCAATCTCACATCATTTCAGTCTATCTTCTATTCCTTCACGCCGATCGAATGGATGGAGTACACTCCCGTGGCCAAGCCAGGCCACTCACATTACGGCGACTCACATTATGCCTATTGACGGTGTTTCTGACTTGAGGAAGTACAAACTACACAAAGGTGGGGATTCAGACCACACCCCTCCTATCAGAGTTTATTAACTGACTTTAAGATGTATATTAATATACTTTTTGACATTTTCCTGACAAGATATTCGGCAGGTGTGTAGTGGATACATCCCTCTGTGGGATGTATCATGTTGTGGAACATGTTATGGTTATTTAACATTTTTAGATCCTGGTCTATCACTTCAAACATGTTGAATCAAGCAGGCCCTGATTGAGGTCACTTATATTTCACTAATCACTAATATTTGAAGTATTCATATATTTCATATTTAACATATATAATTCCAGACCAATCAGTTCCCGGTGTCTTTACCTGTAATGAAGATTGCTGGGAGCTCAGGGCTGATGTCCTGGGTGATCCCCAGGGCATGCCACGGGTCGATGGAGCCGTTGGGAAACACTATTCTGGTGGTGCGGATGTCGTAGCCTCCGTAGTACTCGTTGGTCTGAGCCACGGCGTCCGCCACAGTCTCTGCGCCGATGTTGTAGAACTGGGCACACTGTTTGACCTGGTATCTGAGGAAGTCAGGGGCCGGTTCCAAACAGGTCAAACACATGCTCTGAACACAGACAACTGGTCGTTGTAGCTCCCGATCTGATCTCCTGAGCTAGCCTACTGCCACCATAGTGTAGTATCTTGCAGCTTTAGGACTTCTCTGAAGAGAGACCTGAAATTCTTCCTCATTGTAAATCGCTTTGGTGGTTCAGCTAACTGGCTAAGTTGTCATTAGAGTAGGAATAGTTTACAATACTTTACTACTGGTGCACAGATGCACTCACGTGAGAGGGAAGCCACTGAATGGCTGGTTAAGGGAGTCAGTGCTCTGGTAGAAGCCAAACTCAGTGCAGGTCTGGTACACCCACTGTCGCCCTGAGAGAGAACA
>OMNO01079936.1:0-15155 GCA_900303215.1 Trachyrincus scabrus
AGGAGGAATAAGGAAGAGAAGAGAAGCAGAGAAGAGGACAGAGGAGATCGCTGCTATGATGACTCATGTTGGTCTCTCCTCCCTTGGCTGGGGGGAAGCAGGCCAAGTAGGAAGAGCTAAACACAGGGATTCAAACGTACACACACACACACACACAGACACACACACACACAGCAACAATTCATGTCGGCACCAACGATACTAGGATGAGACAATCAGAAGTCACAGAAAGCAACATAGTTATGCTGTGTGATTTGGCCAGAAAGATGTGTCTGCATCGATTCATTCTCTCTGGCCCTCTACCTGTCAGGGGTAATGACGAGCGCTATAGTAGATTAATGTCCCTAAACACTATAGTTTAGAGCAGGGCCTAGGTTTTGTAGATAACTGGCCCTCCCTGTGGGGCCACCCTGGCGTGCTGATGAGGGACGGCCTTCACCCTACTGGGTTAGGCGCCTCAATTATGTACGCCTGCATCCGCCAGCGATCCTGCTAGCAGCACATTAGCCAACGTTGCAGAGTCTAGAATACTGGGTGGTTTAACTAAGCTAGTTAGCCTGGGTGATGTAGCACGTAATGCTGACAGTGAGGCGCCTCCATGTTTTGAATATTGGCCACAGCAGCGACTGCCAGCTGGAGGTTTATAGTACACCTACACCTATTAGTATTGTGGCGCTGCCCCCTGCTGTCTCGAGGTATAAAACCCGCAGGCGAAGGCAACCGCAAATCTGCAAAAATCTCATTGTTATTTCTCCTACTTCCTCTTCCTCAGAGCTGAGTGGCAACCCAACTCCCTCTTTTAACTTTAATAAATCGGAAGAGCTCAAAATTGGATTCATGAATATCAGATCGCTTTTAACTAAAGCGCTCCTGGTCCAGGATCAAATTGTTGAAAATAAGAGATATCCTGGGCCTATGTGAAACCTGGTTAAAACCAGACGTATATCTACCATTAAACGAAGCCACGCCACCCAACTACGTTAGGTCACAATTATCTCAAGAATCAAAAAAAGGTGGTGGAGTGGCTCTAATCTCGAACTCGAAGCTCGTCCTAAGACCGAAAAATTTGCGGCTGATCTTGTTACGTATTCTGGTAATGTTTTGCTTATTGGGGATTTCAACATTCATGTGAATGACCCATCTGATTCTCTTGCAAAGTCTTTTCTGTCTATCACAGATACGTTTGGCTTCGAACAGCTTGTCCAGCACCCTACCCATATTGGCGGAAACACGCTGGACCATGTCTTGACCCGTGGTGTTGATATTTCAGACTTGGTTGTCTCACCTTATACCTCTGCCCTATCTGACCACTTTTTGCTTACTTTCCAGGTGGTGGTATCTTGCCCCCGTGACGACCACCAGGCTACCTACAGCGGCCGTCGTATCACCCCTGCAACTACTGCAGCCATGGCAGATAAGTTACCCCTGTCACTTGCTCCTCTCCTTGACTATAACACACTGTCTCACTGACGATTTCAACAGTGTCTTATCAGCAGCCATCGACTCTGTTGCTCCTCTAATTGTTAAAAAGCAAACTACAAGAAGACCAGCGCCATGGTTCAATGAAGACACTCGCACCCTCAAACGAAGCTGCAGAAAACTAGAACGCAAATGGCGCTCGACTAAACTTGAAGTCTATCATCTTGCATGGCATGATAGCCTGCTCGCCTACAAAACTGCATTAACTGCTTCTAGAAATGCCTACTTCTCCAGTGTCATTAATTGAAATAAGAACACCCTAAGTTTCTCTTTGACACTGTAAAAAGTTTGACGCAGAAACAACCTCAGAAAGTGGGATCCTCCCTCTCGGCAAGCAACTTCTTGGAATTCTTCGAACAGCACAATCTCAATGAACTTGCTGAACTAACACAGGCATCTAAACCCACTACCTGTATGCTAGACCATCTCCCTACCAAGGTTCTTAAAGAACTCTTCCCAACGGTTGGACCTGCTATGCTTAACATCATGAACTTGTCCTTGTCTACTGGAACTGTTCGCTCTACTTTTAAGACTGCTGTGATAAAACCTCTGCTCAAGAAGCCTGGCCTAGACCCTGAGGTACTCAGCAGCTGTTGGCCCCTCTCTAACCTCCCTTTCCTTTCTAAAGTACTGGAAAGAATTGTAGCTAACCAAACCATCAATCACTTGATGATTAACAACTTATTTGAACCCTTTCAGTCTGGGTTTAGGACTTTTTACTCCACTGAAACTGCTGTGACCAGAGTGGTAAACGATCTTCTCCTTACCATGGACAGCAATGCAAGCTACCTACTGGTGTTGCTTGACCTCAGTGCTGCCTTCGACACTATTGACCACAGCATTCTTCTTGATCATCTCGAACACTATGTTGGCATCACAGGCTCCACTCTTCTCTGGTTTAGATCTTATCTCGCAAATAGAACACAATTAGTTCTTTGCGAAGATTCAAAATCGAAACACTGCAACCTAAGCTTTGGTATTCCCAAAGGGTCGGTCCTTGGTCCACTGCTTTTTGCAATTTACATGCTTCCTCTTGGTGATATTAATCGCAGTTATGGAATTAGTTTTCACTGTTTCACTGTGCTGACGACACTCAAATCTATCTCCCCATAGGTTCAAATGACTCCTGCCAGATCCTGAAGGTGGAATCCTGCCTGACTGCAATCAAAAGACGGATGTCCCAAAACTACTTGCAGCCTAACACAGGGAAAGCAGAGATGATAATCATCGGCCCGAAGCAACTTCGAACACGATTTGCAGACGTCACACTTTGTTTTGACGGCTCTACTATCGCCCAAAGCTCCTGTGTTAAAAATCTTGGTGTCTTGTTTGACCCCATGCATTCTTTTGATCAACATGTAAAAAGTATCATCAGAACTGCTTTCTTTCATCTTAGAAACATTGCTAAAATCAGACCAATGTTATCCGCGGCGGACGCAGAGACGCTCATCCACACGTTTATATCGTCTAGACTAGATTATTGTAATGCACTGTTCTCTGGTTTACCGAACTCCACTACGAAAAGCCTCCAGCTTGTGCAGAACGCCGCTGCTAGACTCTTAACTAGAACTAGAAAGTTTGACCATATTACTCCTATTCGCTCCTCCCTCCACTGGCTTCCAATAAATGCGAGGTCAGATTTTAAGGTGCTACTACTAACCTATAAAATCCTACATGGATTAGCACCATCCTATCTGAAGGACCTTATTATTCCTTATTGTCCGACATATATAAACCATCGCGCTCTACCTCACAGCACGGCAACTTCAGGAAAAGTGCCGTGAACAACACCAAGAACTCTTCATGGCCTTTGACCTCTCCAACGCCTTCGACGCTGAACAGGCAGCTCCTATGGAATGTGCTTCAGGTTTGGCTGCCCAGCCAAATGTGTCAACATCCACCACCAATTCCACGATGGGATAGTGGCTTGTGCGACCATAGGAGGTCAAGAGTCTGTGCCTTTCCCTGTGTGCACAGGAGTAAGACGGGTGCTGGCAGCCGTACTCTTTAACATCTTCCTCCTATGCTAATCCACGAGGAGCTTGAGGACAGCAGAGGTGTTGCAGTGGATTGGATGGAAACCGCTTCAACATCCGGAGGCTCCAAGCAACCACCAGACTGAGCAGCAGTATGCAGGCGACGGTGCTCTTGTGGCTCACTCTCAGCAGGACATTCAGTCCATCCTTGCTGTAGTTGTCAGAGCCGACAGCAGGATGGGGCTGTCTGTCAACACCACCAAGACATAAGTGGTCTGTCAATGGAGTTCCACGACCCCACATACACTGCCTGTCTTCCCCATTGACCACAAACAACTCACAAGTTCCTCACAGTTCCATCATTCAAATATCTGGGCATTATCCTCTCTGAGGACTGCAGCATTGACCATGAAATCCAAAAACCAATCAAGCTAGCATCAGCTGCCTCTGGGAGACTCCGGCGCAGAGTCTTTCAGAACAAGAACCTCCATATACACAGCAAGGTTGCTGTCTATCAAGCCGTCTGCATCACCACCCTCCTCTAGAGCTGCGGAACCTGGGTCACATCAAGTCCCAAGAGGGCTTCCATATTGTGTGCCTGCAGCGCATGCTGGGACTCACGTGGCGTGAAATACTGAAATACTGGCAAAGACCAACTGCAGAAGTATCGAGGCCACGATCACCCAGCACCAGTTGCGCTGGCTTGGGCATATCATCCGGATGCCCCAAAATCGACTCCCCGGCAGAGTGCTATATGGCCAGTTACACCATGGCTGACACTCAGCAGGAGGGCAGAAGAGGAGATACAAAGACAAGCTGAAAGCTGAAGTGTGTGATCAGACCTGAGGAACTGGAGGAAGCTGTTGCTGACCGCAACACCTAGCGGCAGCGCTGCCTAGCTGGGACAACACATGCTGGAGGTGGAAAGGACAGCTAGGAGAAACGCATTCATGGCTACCACCACCACTTACTCATGCCCCACCTGCAATAAAATTTGGGGTTCCAGGATTGGACTTTTCAGCCATCAAAGGACTCACCACTAAAGGATAGAAGTGGATGTCGTCATCGGATTACGATGGACAACCACAAGCAAGCGGTGTGTGTATGTGTGCGTGTGTTCTATGCTACCTGAGAAGGCATTGCTGTAGTAGCGGGACAGCGTCTGCATGATGTCCTTGGAGTGCTGGGTCCAGGGGGCGATCTTGCGGTAGGTCTTGACCCTGTGGACCAGCTGGGAGCCGCCATACTGCAGGGAGAGTGTGTCGCCATGGTCCTCGTACAGCTCCTCAAACAACCTGTGAAACACACACACACAAGTGGCGAATGGTCCATATAAGCTGTGAATGCGAATGCGTATCTCACGCATGCGCTCCATGTCATCTCCCGCTTTCCGGATAGTGACGGACAGTGTCGCACAGAGAGCAGAGGAGAGGAGCTCCTCAAAATACGCTTGTTACTGTAAGCGCAATAAAACCTTTATGAGTAAAAAGCCAAAACTTTATCAATACAACTGTTCAACAAGCATAAACATGCAAACATGTAGAAAGCGATATTTGAATCTGCTCTGTCCAGTCTCTCATCCATCGCCGCTATGTTTTACACAAGCACAGCGCTCTGGTTAGTCAAACAGCTAATTGTGATGAACAAGCTCAAACAAAAGCTGTCTGTATGTAGCTGAACCGAGTGGGCGTGGTTTCAGCAGACACGCCCCCAGCGTTTCAGAGCAGAGAATACTGCATATTTTTTCATGATTTTGAAACCTAATTTTCTAGACTTGGCGATTTCTTTTAATCATTCAAATTTGGCTGGGTGGTTAATAACAAATTTCTCTGTGGTGTGACAAACTTAGAACACATTTATTTTGACTTAACACGGACTTTAAACACAAAAGCCGAATCTTTAAATACATAATGTGACTTTCTACATTATTATTACATTATATTAAAACACAACATAAACACATGCACAGGTAGTAGTAGAATTCTGTGTTCACCTGACACAGTCTGTATCGAACTGGAGCTTGGGCTTGTCAATCATGCCCAGCGCGTAGAGCTGATAGGCCAGTGCACACTTCCCCACCATGAACTGGGCCGTATTAGTCCGGTCCAGACAGTCCACGCAGTTGGTCCGCAACACGCCGGTCTATGTCGGCAGAGGAAAAAACTAATAAAAGGTCATTCAAGCAATTTAGTAGACTACATTTTCAGCTGAGAACAAATGTGATGTTTCGGTGTAAATTCCCATCAGAAAACTCTCATACTCCGAAAGAAATTGTTGTACTGGCTCTTTTTAATGTTAAGTTAAATGGCACAGTTTAGTTTGGCAGCGAGACAAAAACATGGCAGCATAATGGCCTTGGTTTGAATATTGGTATTTTAAAACATTTAAAAACTACTAGATTTGCAGATGGACTACAGTTATAGTTATGATGATTTACCACTTTATTAGCTTAGCCCCTTTAAGTTACAAGATAAAACAGATTTAGATGCGGTTTCACAATTAGAAGGGCAATGATGTGCACTCATCTCAATGCATCTTTAAACTTGATTACACAAATGACTGTTCTCCACCCAGTACCGGCTAAACCAACATCGTTATTACCATCATTCTCCCACAACAGGATCCACAACATTGATTATGTGTGCGATTGCGTAATGTGCAGTCATATGTTAGCTGCACCATGGGGAGCTTTACTCTGGTAATACAAACAGCCTAGTCGCACAAATCAGACTTTAGATTCATATCTAAAGTCTGATGGCAGACTAGCTCAAATCTGGGTGAACGGGGCGTTTCACTTTCATTCGCTTCATATTTGTTTCGACCAATCATGTTTCTGGAGGCGGGGATCTTTAAGCACGTAATTGGCGAACACAACTCGGCCAGCAGTATTAACCTGTGAAAAGGTGTCTGTAAAGGTTTCAAATCAACACCGTGTAGACTGGCCACTGTAGAAATACACTTATTAACATCCCCTTCTGAAAGCTTCATCATAGCGCAAATGAGTTTTCTTCGGTTGAATATCTCTTAACGAAACAGGAAACAAGGCGTAACTGCGCCCCTAGCATTTTCTGGTTTCTGGCCCAGGCTCTGTGCCGTCTCCCCCCAGAAGTTCTGCTATAATATAGTAGGACTGCTGGATCTGAGATTATAAACCACAATGTTACACAGCTATTTTGGCATTTGGTTAGGAGGTACGTTCGCTGTCCGACATACCTGTAGACGGCCTGTGGATGTGTTGTGACCGCCAACATCTCCCCACCTGTTACCACACACACACACACACACACTAGTTTTGAAAGAATGTTGTGCATCTTTCCAATATAATCTGTGTAATTAAATTTAGTTTACAGTAGGTGCCAACTGTAATGGAAAAATCCTTATGTAGCTTTTTTGTATCCTTATTCAGCATTGTTTTCTTGCTCTGTTGCATATAACCTATTGCCATGTTTCCTGTTGTGGTAGCGTGAGCGGAACAGGGGAACTGATGTTGGTCGTAAAGATGAGCAGGGACCCCTCGTCCCATACCATACCACATCCTTGAATTGTCTTTTCCGTCTCACGAATGTAAACAGTAAGACACAGCATTTCTGGAAGGTGGTAAACCTGTTTAAAAGACCTGCAACACTATGTCCGTTGCTCACTCTACTAGAGATACACACATTAAATACTCTTGGGACGGAGAGAGAGACAGAGGGAGAAAAAAGGGGAGAATCTGGTAATGTAAAGCTCTCAATGGAGAAAGTGGCTGGCTGTTCTGTTATGCAACCGAATGGTAATGTCGAGCGTAAGCGATTAGGACAGGCGGCCGGCCGCACAGCCGTGCACAAAGTACATGGATGGCCATCCACTCAGCCGCACCACAGAGACGCGTCTCATCAAACATACATCCTATTAGATAAGCATATCTAGGACTAAGCACCATGAAGGTCTGTGTGATTCTGAACGTGTACGAATACCCAAGTGGACCTTCATGAGAGCTGGATGAATAGAGTTTTTTTTCCACTGTATACACTGCCATAGTTTATTCACATTCATAATAAAATAGTGCCAGACATTAAGTGCGTCGAGGTCGGTTGTTTCTTCTCCTTCTGCCTCTCTTCAAAATGTCACCATGACAACAACAACAGGTGATCATTTCCTCTTGTTTAACATGTCATTTACTGAAAAGCACTGTTTTTATTTCTCCCTCAGCACTGCCAGAAAGCGGCGCCCTACCTCTCGTCGGGTCTCAGGGTGTGACAGTAAAAGTCGGAGCGGTTGATGAAGAAGCCCGTCCTCTTGACCACGTTCTCCGCAATCATGCTGAGGCGGTCCAGCACATTGCACAGTTTACTGCAAGGAAAAAAAACGGCACAGAGAGAGGGCCACAGGCGGCAAGGGAAAGAGAAAATAAATTGGAGTATAACTTCCAATAAGCACGTTTCCATGGTAACCGCATCCCCCCTAGGCAAATTAATTGCTGAAACGTATTATGTAATAATTAATGCGTATGGAAAAGTGATCACACCTGAATCATTAACGAGCCTAAGGGGAAAGCTGTCCAAATGAAATACACATACAGCGACAATTATTTAGATCAATAAAGTGCCATGCCAAAGAACATAGGGAGTATGTTTTAATCTTTAAATAATTCAGCTGTGAAACTCAACTCTTTTGACACTATAAAAGCAAGCAAAACATGTCATCTAAAAAACTGTGCCAAAATACTTTAATCCACATTCATCCACTTAGGGTCGTAATTTCGTTGGCACAGTTATGCAGTTGTTGACATTTTCAAAATGAGGCTAACTCATGCAGATGTGTGGGCTGCACGTAACACAACCCCAGCTGGCTAGTACAATGATGATGACGATGACGATGATGGTGAGAGAGCAGTGAGCCTGGCGGTGAGAGGGGACGAGCCACAATGGGGACTCACAAAAGGCTGCCCACCCACTCAGCGAATCCCCACAAAGATCTGAGTTCCAAAGCATTCATGACTAAACACAATCTACATGTAGCAGGCTTCCTTTTCTACCTGTCAATAAGGAGCAGTTCTGTTTAGCAGGCGACTGACGGTAAACCAGATACCTGTCAATAAGGAGCAGTTCTGTTTCGCAGGCGACTGACGGTAAACCAGATACCTGTCAATAAGGAGCAGTTCTGTTTAGCAGGCGACTGACGGTAAACCAGATACCTGTCAATAAGGAGCAGTTCTGTTTCGCAGGCGACTGACGGTAAACCAGATACCTGTCAATAAGGAGCAGTTCTGTTTATCAGGCGACTGACGGTAAACCAGATACCTGTCAATAAGGAGCAGTTCTGTTTCGCAGGTGACTGACGGTAAACCAGATACCTGTCAATAAGGAGCAGGCAGGCTAGGCATCTTGCGGTCCACAGGTAGTCTGCAGACCTTGGGGGTTGGGACCCAGTACCTTTCGGCTGGGAGTCAAACCCTAACCACTAGACTATTCTGACACATTCATCCTTGAGCAAGACGCCTAACCTGCTCATTAATGACAACAACAAACAAATCCATCTTTAAAAAAAAAAAAAGTTAAAGAAAAAGCAATCAAGTTAATTTGGATAAAAAAAAGAAAAAGCTGTCTGCTAAATGACTAAACAGTGTTCCCCTGGGTAACAGGCCTAGCTGCCGCTGCTGTACCTCTTGGTGTAGCGGGCCATGTCCCAGGCGATGTAGTCAATGCAGTGCTCGGGGGGTAGGAACTGGTTGAGGTTGATCACCGCTGGGTACAGCTCCTCGCTCAGGATCTTCTCGTGTTTCCTCTTCTCGCGTTTCTAAAAAAATTACAAATAGAAACACCACAAAACGCAGAAAAGGGACGATAGCATTACCGGATTTGTACTGTTGTTAGCACAATACAATGGGGAAGAGTTTCATTTAGAAGTTCTCCAAGAGGCCCATATACGAGTTTGTTAAATGAACTTTCAATTTGTCCTACATGTCCTCTCTTCTGTTAAGATAGTCTTCGATAGTTCATGTATATCCATCCATTCAGCTTTCTTTTTATTTTCATGTATCGATGGATTATCATATACTCCGTTGACCTCAAATGAAATATTTCAGGATCACTGATACAACATTTTTCGCCGGTCCATCTCTCTCCACCTAGCGTGTATGTCAGTTTCTACGTCTTCTCCTTCATTATGCCTGACCACATATTCAACTTTGCTTCATATATGCTAAGACATTGCATTTATACGCAATACGCTAGGTGGTATTTCCCAGGACTGAGGCTGACGCACATGTTCCCTTTGTGTGATCTCTGATAAACACCCAGCAACAGGGGAAAGGATAGTGAGAGACGCTGATGGGCTGAGGATAAGACGACGACTGCCGGGTAAAACATGTGGAGGCAGTTGCACATTTACCATCGGTGTCCTCCACCCCAAGGCCCCGCTATGTCCAATTTAGCCTTCTCTACGTCCAATTTAGCCTTCTCTGCAGTGAGGAGCGCAGGGTAAAGAATTCAACAAACCAACAAGGTGCTCCTCAGTGTACATGCTGAATGAGTCAAACACACACACACAAAGTATGTCGACATGCACATGCTCCTCCATTCACACGTGTCTAGCGTCTGTAACTGCCCTGTCCCAGGTCGATGGGATGGTTTAGAGTTTACTGACACTACAATATGTACCAGCCAGCAGGACGGCTGGTCAGGACACGCTCCCCTAACTGCAAACATGTTGCATAAGGTGAGGCTATTCTTATATAAAATCACTCTATATAAATCATTGTTAATCACCATGCCCCTTTAATGTGTGAAACTGTTGTTAGGGTTAGGAATCAACATGTTAAATGGAGGACTCTTTGCCTTACTTTCTTATTTGTATTGCGTGCGCGCGCGCACACACACACACACACACACACACACACCTTTCTCTGCAATCTGGAAATTACTATTTTACTATTAAAAAAACTATTACTATTAAAAAATAATATTTTCAGTGTCCTACAATGTCTTTGCAGATCATATTACATAACTAACATACATATTACATGTCACATACATAATGTGTCACACTACACACAAACACATGCATAATTAAATGCATGCATAGAAATTCAAAATCAGACACACACACACACACACACACACACAGAGACACACACACACACGCACACCCCACCATAACTCCCCCTGGTCTCACCTCTCAGAGAATCAGAATGGGGCTCTAATTGAGAGGTGAGAAAGAGATGGAGTGGGGTGACACATACACAGCCATGTGCAGCCTCCCTGCAATGCACTCTCTCATGGCGACTATGCAAGGACAACACACGCGGACGCCATAATGCACGCCATCAATGCAAACATTGACAAGCTGCTTTTTTGCCATTATTTTCTTCTTTCATACCGCAACCTTTTTCTGGAAGAAAGAAACAAAAACGAACGAAAGCCACATCTTAACTCCTCCCCCTCCAGACCCCCACACCCTCCCGTTTCCCATACAACATGCAGCATCACATGGAACAAGCGTGCAGACGTGCATGTGTCACCCCCACACACCGGGGGGCTTGTGATTGGTTCCCTCGAGCCACAGCTCCCCCATGTGAGAGGCAACGTGAGTGTGAAACCAGAGCTATACAGGGTGCACAGGGGGGGCGTGGCCTCTCATGCATAAGCCCCTTTTGTGTGCATTTGCCATGGCGACTAAAGCAGGCCACGTTCCCTCAACACTAGAAATAAAGGGATGGGCAACAACGTCCACTATAGCTACTATACAATGGACTGAAGCATCATTTTCTTTGCCATATTTCAATACCATTACTCATTATTACTACAATACAATTCCTTATGCGTTATGAAAGCCTTGGGACGAGATCGTTCAATGTGCATCAATGTCATTAAAAGTTTAAGCTTTTCTAGTTAAATTCAACGGTCCTCATTGCAGACATCCATTCTTAAAACAACGGTGACGACGGTTTCCTTCTGCTGACTGGAAGTATTGTGCAGTATTCCAGGCAGCAGAAAGACGCTTACCATCTGTGTGGTTGACATAGTGGCGCCCGTAAACACGTTGAAAACACGGCACAGCTGTCCTCTTTCAGTCTGCAGAAATCACCTTAGCATTGTTCCTACAACAGCTTTGTGGAATATCTGAAGTTTAAGGACGGTGCTGTGTGTGCTTGTTCCTCACGGTCACATAAGAAGCGGGGGACTGCTTGTTGGTTATAAAGGGAAGACAACTATATTTTTACTAATTACCTTTATTGCCCAGTCATGATTGTTTTCAACTGTTTCATTTTCTGCACTTGTTTTCATTTCAATACAAAGTCCCATTTATTACTGCCATTTTCATCCCATTATTATAGTACTATCTGGAATTGCTCTACGGTGTGAGTGGAAAATAAACAACAAAATGAATCAGTGCCTGGCTGCTATGAGGTTTGGTTTTATTAAATCAACCAAAGCAATATCATTAAAAATATGACCTACAGTTGTGTTACAATGTGATTAGCTGGATAGGGAGGTCAATATTATTACCCATATTTTTAAACACATTTCAGTGTTTTTCTCGTCCAACTTAAAAATGTTGACAAATCCAATCATCATCAATAAAAAGATAAATCTCCTGCCTCAGGCAGAGACTTCCCTGATGTAATCAATACATCATGCATCGGTTTGTTTTGTATTGACATTAAAATCAATCAATCCAGGCACATGAATGTTAAGGTTTTGAATCACTTTTAAAGATTAAAATTGCTTTTCAGTTGCCTGCTAGATGTACACACAGCGCCTTATTCTTAATGCACAGTTTGCAGTTTGCAGACGCCAGGGTCTGCCGAGTCGGCATGCTGCAGCACTTACTAACAAGGCTCATGCTGCTATGCTAAATAGCATTCACAACAAAGTATAATTAAAGCATAATTAAAGTGTCCTCAGGAAAATAACAAGGCACACAACAAACAAACAAAAACACATGGCCCTCACTGGCCCAAATGTGTGCCGATAAGTCTCGTAAGGTTTCACACACCCATGTTTTACATGCATGTGTACATGTGTGTGTTTTACCTTGACCAGGTTGAGAATGATGATGGGCGATCCAAAGCGCTGGAGCATCTGGTCAAAATGGAGGGCGGCAACGTACGCGTACGGGTCAGCCTGGTCCACTGAAAGAAAGGTTTTCAAACTTCAGGAGGTTTCCATGTACTTCAGTGGTCAATAGGAGTTGAACACTTGTCTTGGCTCAACAAAGCAAGTCACGTGCATGTGTAGGGCCCTTAACTCAAGGTTACGCTCTCAAAAGGCTCCACAGGTCAGCATTGGACTACCCTAAAAAGAAGCCTTATTCCTTAGAAGAGCAACGACACCAATTTGTTCTCTTATGAATGAACAAATTGGGAGGGAACCCTTCCTTCAAGTGGATGCCTAGTTGTTGTTATATCTACTTTCCCTTAGTCTACGAACAGAAAACTGAAGCCTGAGGATTCTCTTAACATAATAGCAGAATCAGCCACTATCCTGATGGCATTTCAAAGGTGCCGACATTGAGCTGGTGGACAGCTATAAATACGTGGGGGTTGTTCTCAACAACAAACTCTGTTTTGAATCTCATGTTGCTTCAACAACTTTTTTTCCTGAGGAAAATGTGTTCTTTTAATGTCCCCTCTGCGATGACTCTCTTTTATAGAGGTTTTATTGAATCAGTGTTAATGTTCTGCATTATTGCTTGGTATGGTAATTTGACTCTGCCCAATAAAAACAGGCTTGGTAGCCTCATCAAAGTGGCTAGTAAGATTTCAGGAAGGAGTCACGCCCAGTTTACCGACCTTTATAATAGGCAGATGTTCAGAAAGGCTTCTTCCCTTCAGGAGTGCCAAGATCACCCCCTTCGGACAGAGTTTGAACTGTTACCCTCAGGTGGTCGGTTGAGGGTGCCCGTTATGAGGACTAAGAGATATAAGGTTTCCTTTGTCCCTGCTGCCATTCAATAGTTAAATGGTAGATAGTATTTTACTGCTGCCTGGAGATTTTGCACAGACTGCTTACCTGACTCCTGTACTTTGATCTTGACACTGAATTAACTCCTTTAAATCACTCTGCTCACTACGTCCTGTTGCTTGTTGGTGTCTAGCAGTGTTTTTGTATGACGTATGATGTATATGCTGGCTGCAAACCAATTTCCATGTAAGGGACAATAAAGATACCTTTTCCACCATTACAATTATGGAAGAACATTCAGCAAAACTGAACTGCAATTCCTATTAATGTATTACATATGGGCAGTATGCATTTTTAACGCCTCAATAGATTCTATGTGAGTCTATGTGTCCTTCTCCGTAATATTCAAGGTTGTTCTGTGAATACAGAGACAGGGGGTAAAGAGACATGTGGAGGGGTCACGACCCCACTATGAACTGTTGGATTAAAGCAGGTGAGAGAGGCTTCACGTGGTGAAGCTTGCAGCCAGTTTGACTTTTAAAAAGGCAACAGCTGCTGCTCCTCGCTCACATTTCTTATATTCACGGGGTGTTTCAGTTTCACAATCATTTGGTTCAGGTCTCATATTTTTTAACAGTAACAGTGCCCTCCACACACCTGTGGCCTGCGATGCAAACCGGAAGAGTCAAGCGGTTCACGCACTGCACATACAGCAGGATATTACTGTGCCTGCTTAAAAAATATAAGGTTTATAATCCCCACTTCACAGAAGCTAATGCTCACGCTTCCCCCTTCTCCTATGCATTCCGCTAGCGTGGCTAACGGACAGCCGTAGGTTCTCCAGAATTTCTCTGGATTTCTACGCAGAAAAAGGAGTATTCCTTTTAGTGTTGGATTTAGAACACACTTTGTTTAGATGCTAGCATTATGCACTTGACTACTTCTAATGAATAAAACAATTCTACTAACCTTTTGTTCAGATTTCTACAGCAACTCAGCTTTGAATGTTGTCAGATTCACTTGCTTTGGATAAAAGCATCTGCTAAATGACTACATGTACACTATAGTATGTGCAGAACAAATGTTTGAATGTGTTGTACAATACAAAGTATGTCTATCTGTGTGAAGGAAGGAAGAAATGTACCCGTTATGATAAAAGTTTGTTTTTGCTCTTACGCAAGTACGCAACAATATTGATTAGAAAACAAATGATACAATAAATATAGTCTGTAACAGAAGACTGCGTGCTTTGCAATGAAGACATACAATTCTCTCAACGGAAATGATAGCACATAACCTAGAGCCAATCAAAGTAAAAACAAAAGCCATTCAACTCTGAGCATACATCTCAGGAAGGCAGTACAGTACATCTAGTCACAACAAGGCTGACCCACTTCTGTCTAACGGCTCATTTTAAATGGAAGCAGCATTGATGCTAACCCAGAGAAACTAAAGAAAGTACTGTGATAGACACAACAGTATTCCCAGTATAGTATTATGGCGGTTAAATGCGTACACTTAGGCAGCCATTAAACTGTCATGGTACCATGTATAGCATACAGTTCTTCAGGTATAACTAATAAATATTTAGTAGACCGACAGCTTAGAAATTGTTCCAGACAAGACAACTGAATGCAAGCGAATGGAACCTGCACAATTTTTCTGCATCATTTGAATGATGTGAAATTAATGAAAGAAAGATAGAAGCACAAAAATGTCAATCAGGACTGGTGTGGGTGGACTGGAATGTGTGTCCGATGGTCCCCAAACATTGCTTGGCATCTTTGTCCTTTAAATTGACATTTACCTTTAC
>OMNO01079939.1:0-14128 GCA_900303215.1 Trachyrincus scabrus
GTTCAGCTCACACCACTCAACGAAGGAGTCCACGACGCCCCTGTACTCCTCATCGTTTCCCTCGCTGACACAACCAACAACTGCAGAGTCGTCCGAGAACTTCTGCAGGTGGCAGGACTCTGAGTGGAACTGAAAGTCTGAGGTGTACAGGGTGAACAGGAATGGAGACAGAACCGTTCCCTGTGGAGCACCTGTGCTTCTGACCACAGTGTCAGACACACAGTCCTGCAGTCTGACAAACTGTGGTCGACCCGTCAAATAGTCTGTAATCCAGGAAACCAGGGATGAGTCCACCTTCATCGCCGTCAGCTTACTCCCCAGCAGGGCAGGCCGGATGGTGTTGAACGCACTGGAGAAGTCAAAGAACATGATTCTCACAGTGCTCCCGGGTCTGTCCAAGTGGGCGTATAACATGTGAAAAAAAGTTTTAACGAGACATTTGATCAGCATGGTTTCAAAGGCTGTGCGTGTCTTGCATGCATTAAAGAGTGTGTCTTGTGTGTGTGTGTGTTGGGGGGATTATGCATGTATGTCCATGTGTGGCTAGATGTGTGTTGACATGTGTATGTGTGCGTTAATGACCCGATGCCACCTTGGTGTTTCACTACATTGTAAATAGCTCCAGTCAATTTTCTCTGCTGGAGTCTTCAGTTGTAATCCCTGGCAAGGGTTGAGAAGGCCTGAGAAGAGAGACAACATTGTTATGTTAGTTACACATAGTCTCTGCTCGAGCTATTGGCTCCTTTCTGCTCTTGTTGGGGGCCGTCGTTAATCACTGAGACAGCGCAGTGGTGTTCAATAACTGTTTACAACTTGCTGTCTACTATCGCTAAGATAAACAGAGTGGGCCGGCCTTCCTAGCTATAATCTACAAATTGGCCGATCAATGATGCAGAGTGTATGTAAAGGCAGACAGACAAGCAAGCAAACAGACTGACTGACTGGCAGTTACAGACTAACGTGGATGTGTAAAAATGTTCATGTTGTTTGATGATGTTCAAAGAGGAAAAATGTTGGTTCTCAACCGCAAAAGTATTGTCCTTAACAAACTAGTTGTATCTGGCTAAAATGTCTAACAGATGTTCCTGTAAACTCTCTCAGAGTAGGAATAATCTGCACTAATCTTAATACTACTTCAAGCGATTAGGTTTTATTGATTGAACCGTATGAGTAGGAGGTGATGTCACTGAATAAACATGAAATAACAATGTTGCGCTGTGCACCCTTATTTAACCCTAACCTTAATCTTGGCTTTGTCCCTTGTAAGTAAAGAACAAAGTGCTTGGCCAAAGCATACTCAGCTCAACATAAATCTCTGTTGGTTACTGTTATACAGATGAGAGAAGCTGGAGGGAAGGTATCACAGATCTCTTGATCGATGCTAATGTTGCGTTCTTTCGAAGGCTTGTTGCCGCCTGCACCCCCCTCACACTCGGGAGTCCGGGGCCGGCCTTCAATGCAAGCCCACAGGCTAGCTCAGCCTATTATCAGCCAGTGAAAGAGAGAGAGAGAGAGAAAAAGACGTATGAGAGCAGCATGTTTGGCTGCCAGTACAGCTGGAGCTGTGGCTTAACACAAAGCGATTGTGATTCTGAACTGGGCAGTCTGCGCCAGGCTGCCTCCTACCTGTCGCTCGCTTTAATCAAAGATTAGCTGTGTGAGCTCATCTTTAATAACCGACCTACGAGATACGACTTTTTTAAAAAAAAGACTTGTATCCATGGAAACCATCCCTCATATCCACTAATCATTATCAACCCGAATGAAAAAAACTAAACAAATTTGGAAAAAAATAATGAGGCTACTAAGGCTCATTGTATTCAAACAATGTAACGCCTGTTTGTGCTCTGCTGATATTCTCTCTCTCTCTCCTCCTGTGTCTCTGCAGAGGAAGACATCTGTAAGCTGTATTGCATCACAGAAGACTGACTTCTTCTTTGCCATGTTGAGCAAAGATGGCACCTCCTGCGCTGAGAACAAGGGGGATGTCTGCATCGAAGGAGTGTGTGAGGTACGTGGGCGGCTGCTGTGTGTGTGTGTGTGTGTGGACTTGTGCCCTCTTGTGGGTTCGTGAGTGTGACATTGAAAAGCCCTGAAAAAACTTCTATTTGAAACATTAAAATAAGGGAAGAGATGAACTCAGCTCACAGCAAAAGTTGTCAACAAACTCATCAGTGAACACGTTTCCCAGCCTCTGTGCTGGAGAGCCTGTATGCTGCTGGGCCCACCAATGAGACAATGGTGTTTGAGGTAGGATACCATCGGTGTTACTTCCTATGAGCCGTGTACACCAGTTAACAGTCCCCGGAGCGAGAAGAATAAGAACATAACAAAAAACAAAGACAATGAGAATAATGCCGAAACAGGAGATGCCAGAATGGTGCATCCTCTTAACAGCAACCCCAAAAGGTCCGCTAGTTACTGAGTTGCATGTCTGTAGGTTAAGGCCAACAGACGTGTTAGCGTAGCTCGTAGCTTTTGCCAGCGAAACCACTCACTTTCACTTGAACTATGAACTTTGGCTGTGGAAACAGAAGTGGAAAGCAATTGCAATGTTAGAGACTCACACCTTTTCTCCCCCTCCACCACTGAAGTGGATAGTTGTGGACAAGCTAGTCTTCTGCCAGTCCCTGGGGCTACAAGAGGCTGCACGACTGCTGCTATAGTGTAAGGTTGACCTGTAAATCAGGGAGTAATTCCATTGGGATATTCTATCCAAATGTCATGTTTTAGTATTCCTGGAATGTCTTGCGTATTTGATTTCTAGTGCAGTAGTTGCTATACACATGTTAACATCTGATGCTCCCAAACTATAATGCTCCCAGAAATCTTACCTAACAAATGGTGGATTCCTCTATCCAGAATCCCCTCTTAATCGCAACCTTAGGGGGAATTGTTGTACACTGGAACACCGTGCCATTCACAATAGTACACTCAACTTAACTGCCTACAGGCGTGTGCCAAATTGTATTACTCGGCATCGCTTAGGAAGGCTAGCGCACCCGGGTCTTTCCCCACAGATTGGCCTTATTGCCTTGTAGTTCTCATGAAATCCCTTTGCCATAGCCTAACGTTGGCAGTGCTACATTGGCCAGGCTGTACACACACACAGCCAGGCAACCTCCTCGATAAGGACGACGGCATCTCCACAGGTTAGCCTCTCAGGCTCTCAAGTCATGCTCAGCGGTAGCACGCCGCCAGTCTGCGGATGACGCGGCCTGTAATCTCTCCAAGTATGTCCTGCAATTACAACAGAGACTGGCAGACAGACAGACAGACAGAAACATTGACAGAGAGACACAGGAGAAGAAGAAGAAGAGAAAGAGTGGGAGAGAGAGATTAAAAGATTAAGAAGGACTCTGCGACCGTCCTGCCAGGATGTGGGACGCTAGGGGTTGAGGCACTGGTAGACTTCTTTCTTGCCACAAATGAGACCAAACAGATGGAGGAAGAGGGAGAGCGAGAGAGAGAGAGGAAAGGAAAATAAGACTTTTAATGCGTTTTCACTCCCTGCTGAATCATTGCGGATTTGAAACATTCTACTCACTCAATACATGCATTGCCACAGGAATTACAGAGTGGCTAGGGAGTGTAAGACCAGATGGAGACAAAGTAAAGGAGAGAATGTGTGTGTGTCTGTCTGGTACAGTACCTCTTAGCAGGCTCTTACTCTGTCTAAAAAAGCAGAGGAGAAGCTAATGATGCAGGGTGTGGGAATAAACTGGCAGCGTGTTCACATCTGTTTGGCTCACCGAGGGGAGTGGAAGGTTATGCTTTAGCAAAAAAAGAAAGGTGAAAGACGGAGATGAAGGAAGTTGTGTCATAGAGAAGCTGGGACATGGGGGGTGTCTGTAGACATAACATATGGCCACGAGCTCTGGACATCCTGGGGAAGTTCATTCTTGTATTGCGGTGGGTCCCTGTCAGTCGAGGGTGAGGGATGATGTGTAGGAAGTAGTGATGTAATCTTCAGTGTCCAGTGTCCATGCCACATGTACGATTCCCCACCATCGCCGCTGACTTGATGAGCAATACGTCTGAGCGGCCCCAAAAAGCCAAAAGGGACTTGATGCTCAATGATGATTTGGACTTCATCGAACAATCATCTCATGCGACGTCAACACCGGAGAAAGACGCCTCGTTGTGGTATTTCCCACCCATGTGAATTCTTTTTGCAGGCATGATGGTTTAATAAACCTGGGAGCTCGCTCGCCTTTCAGACTGAACTCAACAGGCACGTGGCAAATATGAACCGATGCCAAAATGAGAGCAGCTTGTCCTCCGACACAGCATGTGATGGATGCTTCTGTCAGTCATTATCAGGTTTGTTTATTTCATACATGTCACTGAGTTGGCCGGTTTCTCGGGTCTATTTTACAGTCTTAGTGTCTGGATCCATGGCACGTGTATTACACTGTTAGCATGGTCTACGTGGGATGGAGAAGATGGGACAAATGAAAAGAGGGCATCAGAGATACATCACAAGATCTGTGTGTATGGGTGTAGCCACATTCAAGTCAATGCTCATTAAAAGGCAAAGAAGTTGGACCCTCAGTTAGGTTCAGATTGTTTGCTTTAAAGCATAAAACCGTAACCAGGTTAACTAAGTGGGTTTTGGTCGATGGGGAGGGATTAGCGAGTAACAAGGACAGTGGTACTTCAGTCATCTGAGGCCAGGCGTTCTCAGGTTAAGAGTGTCTGTTGGCAAAACGGTGCACTGAGGTTTGGCTTTCTAATATTGGCCCCAGCCGCGGTTGATATTAAGGCTGACGTGAAGAGAGCAAGTCCATTGCTTGGACTATCAGTCCGCCATGAGACATATCAGACGCTGCGGCCCCGCTGTCCCAAGTGGGCATTGGGTTATTAGCGAGGGAGTGGAGTTTGTTGAGTCTGGTGTGGGGTCGGGCTTTGTTGAGAGGCTGGTATTAAGCGGTGGTTCACTATGAGGCAGGGTTTTGTGAGCCTGGTCTTAAGGTGAGTCAAGCTGTGGCTCAAAACCAACAGAAAGGGAAGTTCACTCGGAGGGAGGAGGATTTGCAAGGCCTCGTCCCTGTGAGGGCCCCACGCCAGGCAGGGTTTTCGTTTTACTTTCTCTTTCAAACTTTTTGTCAATGTTCACACAAAAGATCCACAGAACATTCCTCAAATACATTAAGATGAAGAGAAGCAATACAAAATATGTATATGCTGTCTGGGCTTGGATGCAGGCCACGTGCTTGTCTGGGTGGAACCTGTCATTTGGGGTTTATGACTGCATCTAGGCAGATGGGTATTTAAGGCAACACACGTGGCATCGATACAGAGATATAGAGAACAACCAATTGATCACAGACACACAATGTTACACAAATAATACTTTTCCAACATGACAACATGAGGTATTCCCACCCCAAGACTATATGTGGTATTTCATGGAATTTTGAAGTACTTTTTTAGCAGTTTTTGCAGTACTTTGACGTACCGCACAAGAGAATTTTGCAGTACCATGCTGTGATCAATGGGATATGTCAAGATACTTTTCATTGGGAACGGCAGTTAAGTAGTGGAGCTCACCAGAATACACGTAAACGCTCCCTGAAAACGTACATATCTGGCAATTTTTCTCGTCTCTCTCAATTCAATTTCAACTAATTGGATTTTGCCAGCTATATAGTTCCACAGCAGTTGGACATAACAGAGCGACATAACAAGGTAGCATCTCTCACTCACTCTCTCTCTCTCTCTCTCTCTCTCTCTCTCTCTTTCTCCTAGCTCTAGATCTTCCTGCAGGGAAAGAATCCAGGTGTGGTGTGGGAGTACACACTGCCTCGGAGCGAGAGGAAACCAGAGTACACCTGGGGCGTGGTCCGCTCTGACTGCTCTGCTCCCTGCGCTGGAGGTGTGTGTGTGTCTGTGTCAACCTTTTGTGTGTATAGATGGGGTTGTATGTGTCTGTGTCTATCTCTTTTTCTGTCTGTCTGTTTTTTCCAGGTTTATATTAGTGCACAACTGACAACCGTCTATGTGTGTAGATGGTGTTGTGTGTGTGTGTGTGTGAATGCAGGGTGTAAGGTACATGTCGGGACCCATGTTGTTGGGGGTTAATGAGAAGAACCTTTCTCAACTGAGACGTTTTGTGCTGAGCTGGACCACACTCTCTTGTCAATAGATAGTGTGTGTGCGTGAGAGTGCATGTGTGTGTGTGTGGGAGGGTGATTCTGCATGCGTGGTCCTTTCACCACCTCCATCTTCTGGGGTCCCAGGGGTCCGCAGCCGCCAACAGGCAGACAAACATACTGATTTCAATCTCTCTATCCCCCCGTTTCACTCTCTCTCTCCTCCTCTCTCGATTCCGTGCTCTCTCTATCGCCTGCCTTTCGTTCCCCATGTATAATATATTTCCTGGCCACTCTGCACTCCTCCCACACGGTTGATATGATGGTGTGGGTGAGTGTGCAGGTCAGACGCTAAAGGAAAAGCACACAAGCACTGCACAACCATACAAGCCTTGATATGGGTGGGTGTGCGTGTATTTATGTGGTGTGTGTGCCAGTGTTTATGTGTGTGTGTGAGATTAGCAGTGGTGAGAAGCTGTCTAGCATATCGCCTGTGGTCCATTTGCTGTGGTCAGCCGCACCGCTGCTCAGTTATCATCTTGCACCCACCCCCTCCTGTCTCTCCTCTCGTTCCCTTCCTCTCTGTATCACTTTCCTTCTTTTCCTCCTCCTTCTCTGCTTTTCCATCTCTCCATCCGCGTCTCGCTGTCATGGCCTTCTGCTGTGGTCTTCCTCTTCTGCAGAAGCGCTTGAAGCCTCTCTTTGTTGAGTCACTCTGTCTTCATTACAGCGCAGTGCTCTTTTCTGTGGTTCCACCCAAACAGTAGCGGACTAAAATAAGACACGGCGGAGAGAAAAATAAAGACGCTAAAGTGTAGCCCAGGCTGCCCTCGCTAGACAGTTATAAGACCACTTTGGATGTGAAAAATGACCCGGCGGCGACTGAAAGCACACCTAAATGAAATAACTGATCAAATGATATCGATGAGACAATGCCTTCAGCAGGCAGGCGAAGCAAGCTATGTTTTTGTTAAGATGGTATGCTCCACAAAAAAAGTTTACTCCTCAACTCAAAGTCTCCTTAAATTCCAAGCATCGCATGGAATTCAATATAAACCAGGAAACACAAAATAAAGTAACAGGGTGGGGGGGAGACCAGTGCTAGTTGCATTACACCAATATGTCTCGGAGGTACACATTCCTCTTGGCACAATAAAGAATTCATGAGAGAGAGAGAGAGCCTGTCATCCATACATGGCACAACAGATGGTGCTTCTTTCCATTTCAATTTGGGTCTCACTCATACCAACTACACGATCTTTGTGTCGTTCACCGAGACATACCGACCGAGTCATCGCGTCCGCCATAGCCCCACCGGGTAACCCGGAAGCCGGGGGTGGTGTAGGCAGTATCAGTGCTGGATATGCTGGGCAGGCAGGGCTGTGAGTGACGGAGCCCAGTAGACTGATTTACTGCATGGAGCCGGATGGGGATTCTCATGAATCGTGAAAGTGTGCATGAGAACGTATGCATGTGTGTGGGCGCACATTTAGAAGCACTTTCGCGCCCCCACAGATCACACACAGGCTGGCATAAACACTATGAATGAGAGAGAGAGAGAGAACTGACGTGTTTGAAGCCACACAGGCTCTGTCTGATGCCGGTGATGTGCACAGTGGGCCAGGCCGTGAGAAGCCGGACTGGGCCTTGCCGTGTTACGGGGCTCCACGGAGCCTGGGTGCTATCGGTTACAGCTCCCCACCATGCAGCCTCTGTTCCCTCATCCGAGAGGGCACATCCTGCCCCTAATCTCAGGCATACCATTCCTCTTATCTGGGTGAAAGGTATTTAACAGAACCCTTTGGCTGCTGTGACACCTGCCCAGCCTTCCACACACACACACACCCCCTTGCTTCTACACCCCCACCCACCCACTTACTCCACCACCTTGGTCACGACCACACGCCCGTTGGCCTTAGAGAGGGAAAACCATAGATGTATGCCAGGTACAGCCATGACTCCCGGTCCCAGTCGAGACCCCTGTGCTTGTTTTCTGACTCTGTAGGCATTTGAAGATAGAAAAAAGTTTCAGGGCTGCTGCTGCTGCTCCTGTTTCCATGCTAGAGGCTTGTGTGTGTGTGTGTGCACATAGATTTATGGCTTGTGTAATGGCAAAGAGAGTTAAGTTGAAGGAACAGAAAGAAGCCTTCATATGGCGAAAGAAAAACAGATGAATGAACTTCAAGGAGAAGTGTGTGTGAAAGGGTGCCTGTAACAACCAGGTGATTACACGTGCCTTTAATCTGTTTATGTCTGTCGGTACGTGAGGCACGCATATTTTTGTGCAAGCCTATGTCTGTGCGTCTGTCTGTCTGTGTATTTCTGCAAAAGTCGCAGTTATGTTCACATCATAGTCTGAATATGTTCACACATGCCTCTGTGTGTATGGCGTGTGTGTGTGAGTGTGCATGCGTGTGTGCTAATAGGTCTGTGCTTATCTCTGTAGCAGTGGAATGTATCTCAGGCATTGACAGGCCTGTCCATGTGTTACTGTGCAGTGGCTGCACGTGGCCCCCCCTGGGAGCTACACCAGTCTAGCCGAGCAGAACTCCACTGAACTCCCACAACCCCACCTCCACCGCCTCCCCAGCTCCCCTTACACCACCTCCCTCACACCCCATCCCTCTTTGTATTTTTTTTAAATGTCAGCATGTCCCCTGGTGTTCTCAACATTTGTTTTTGCTGGTTTGCTCCATGTTTCTGTTCCTGCAGGGACAAAACTGTTATATTATGTGAAAACTGTTATATTTTGTACACGGCATCTTTATGTTCAGTGCAATCGTGCAACTATAGCTGTTTTGCTATAATTTGTTCATGCAAACCCCTTTTATTTACTTTTACTTTGTTTTAAAGTGCACTATAGTGTGTCTCGTCTTCATTTCCTCCTCCTCCACCACCACCACCACCCAGCGGTACCTCCCATCCCCTCCCGGATCCCCACTCCCCTGTGGTCCCCTGTGTGGAACTATCTGTCAGGCTTTTGTGTGCTCTTGTTAGAAGCCGTCTGTGGACTCAGGAGGGGGAGGGGACTTCCAGTGTGCCGCGTGCTGCCGGGGACACACGTAAAGACCCACTCAGGACGTGGGCTCCACTGAACGTCCCTTCTGTCTCTGATGGAAGGTGAATGGCGGAAGTGCGTCACATGAATAGACTTTTTCCAGAGAGAGTGAGATCGATTCATGGTATTCTGAAGAATTGGAAAAAAAGTATATGATATTCTAACTGAATTATCCTAACTAAATTGTTCTAACTGAATTAAATTAGTTTGTATTTGTAAGATGAGATTTCGTGGGATATTTCCAGTTTTATATTGTTTCTATTGTTGTCATTTATGAGTTTAGATTTTTCTGTTGACGGATCGCTGTATTAAGAACGATTGTGTTCTTATTTAATCCAGATGCATTGTGGGTTACCACAGAATGAGCAGGAACAAGTTTACACCTAGACTCATTTAGACTCATTTAGACTCGACAATGACTTTTACAACTGTGTTTTTGGTGAAGTGCGGGTAGCGCTCTAAACTCCTCTCCGCAGCTTGTTGTTATTTGTACAGCATGAGAGAGAGAAAGAAAAAATGAAAGCAAACAAACCCCAAAACCGGAATCTTCCAACCCCGGTGCCAGCGGGCCACATCTCTCCCATGTCTAAATCGCAGTGTAGCCGGTTCGCCGGGTCACGTCTGCCGGGGTGGAAATACGAAATGAAAGCCGCCGGTTCCCTTGAAGCAGGGCCGGAGGCGTGGAGTAACGGCGCTGGCCGGAGTCTTCTGCCCATCCTCTCTTCTCTCTCCTTACGCCTTGCGGTCGTCTTCAGGCCACTTACTATTTCAGGAAGCAGCCTTTAGTCCTTCATCAGCAGGGGAAAAGCGTGATTGTGGAGATACCGAAGCCGAGAGGAAGAGACGGAGAAGGAGAAACGAGTCAACGGGAGTAGCCGAGCTCCGGAGGAGACGGGAAGCGACGAGGGAGAGGAGGAAGTGGGAGTGAAGAGCAAAAAGTAAAGGCTTGGGAAAGAGAAGTAAGATGGAAGAGGAGAGAGTTTAAAAGGTGGATGGTAGAAGGTTGAGGAGAGGACAGAAAGAGAGTACAGTGTACGTGTATTGCTATGTTAGCTTGCTTGCATACCAGCCTGCACACGTGCGTGTGTGTGTGTGTGTGTCTTTTTGGGTGCAAGTCAAGTCTCAAGTCTTAATAGTAAAAGTGGACACGGATAAATAAAAGCGGATACATTTGCAATCATCGTTGCAGATTTTGAATAAAACTATTTTGGTTAATTAATAAGACGATTAATTGGGCAATTAATTAGAATTAGTTATTGGCCAAGAATGGCCAAATTAACCCAGAGGATGTCAGTAATGCAGAAGCAAACCTGCCTCAGCACCAGGGCCTGAAGTTAACTTCCACTGTGGCTGGTGGATAAAAAGATTCACCAACACTTCTTACCAGCATTTTTTTGGTGAAAAAAAAATCAAAGATGAAAGACACCGGAAAAGCCAGAGCATGGTTGTTTTTGAAGAGATATAGGAATACAGTAAAACAAATAAAAAACGTTTCCAGTTGAAAATTAATGTCACAAGTTTGAATATGATAGTAAGGGTTAGGAACGGATTATTATGTTATTCCGGAAATAAGACATTTGCCTCCGTACAATCCATTCAGCATAGTTCAGTTTAGTCTTCTCTTTTAATAACAAGTAAGGCAAAAGCAATATGTAGTGGAACAGAGAGAAACTCCAATCACTGACATTTAAATGACAGCAGGGTTTCCTAAAAAGTATCTGTTTGGTAAGCACTACTAGGTGGGATGGACGGCTCAACTCGTTGCGATCAACCTCGGTGTCTGCGGCCATAACGTTTGGAATATTTGATATTGGGTAATATTGTTTTTTTGACGGAGTTAAGAAGATATTGGATATTGGATATTCAACAGATATTCGCGATCCGTAATAAAGCCACAACAATCAGCAGTGAAAGTCCCGGTGGGTCTAGCGGTGTTAACTGATGGGCTTCTGAAATAACAGTGCTAAACCGGGGGAAACAAAGAGGCTGCTGGGAAATCGGGCTGAGATAATAATAATGTTTCCCCCTATATGCATCCAGCAGCAGTGCAACACACAAACAATGCTTTCAATGATTATTCATCATAGCCTTTAGAATCTGACCAAATTTTTGCTTTCAAGTCTACAGAGACTCGAGTCTCTAACCCTAACCCTAAAGCAGTCAAGTCTCACAGCAGGGGAGTCCAAGGCAAGTCCCAAGTCCCCGTGACTCGAGTGCGCCTCAAGTCCAACTGGAGTCAGAGTCCCCAGCTCTGGTGTTGAGGCCTAAAATAATGGTAACAGATGAGGGTTTATACATGTTTAGACATGTGACATCCCTGATTAGGATCATGTAGTCTGTATCCTGATGACACAGGTTGGCACCCATCAGCATAATGTACAGCTCCTCTATATATCGCCCTACAAGAGCACAAGGGTGCGTGCATCTGCACCGATGCTTTTCACGTGTGTGTGAGTGAGACATGTCTGTTTTACATGTCAGTGTATACATGCATATATGCACTCTGACATCCCATTCTGGTTAACAGTCATTTGCGCGTATCATTAAGTCTGTAGCGGCTGATCGGTGGATCGCGTGTCTTTGAATGAGACACAGGTTGTCGGGTGTTCTTGCTAATCCATGCTTCCCCTCACCGAACGTCTCTCTCTCTCTCCCCACCACAGCTGGTCAGCGGGCGACTGGGGTCCCTGCAGCCTCACGTGCGGGGCGGCCAGCAGACCAGGGCCCTGCGCTGCCTGAGGAAGGTGACCTACCAGAGGGAGGAGGAGGCGGCTCACGCCCTGTGCCCCGTGGTCTCACCCGCCCAGCTGCAGCCCTGCCACACCCGGGCCTGTCCGTCTTCTGGTCCCAGGTGGGTCCAGTAGATGGCAGTATAGGGTCTTAAGCCCAAAGCACACCCACGGCGATTTTCGGTTCATACAAAAGAAATCCTAATCATACTGTTTTAACGGAGCAAAGCACACGGAGCGCGCATGTAGCGAGGCTGTATTGTTTTTGCTGCAAGAATTCACAAATATTATTTTGCGTCTGTGTGCTTTGGGCTTCATTGTAGAGATATTGTATTGCATTTTATTGCATGTGGGGCAAAGTGAGAAGATGATTGTCTATGTGAACGTATCAGTCTATGTTTACCAGTCTATCAGTCGGTGTCAAAAGTGGGCCCAGTATCTTACTGGGTGCACACAAGCACATATATGATGAAAAATGTTGTATGTACGCAGTACATATGTATATAATTCACATAGAATTATATAGCATTGTATATCATTTTATTAGACACTCTAAGCACACACACACAGGCAACGGAGTTCTCTTGCAGTACGATGCTTCCCTGAAGCATAAACAAGCACTTTGCTGCCCTCTATTGATTAAAAGAAGATACATATTTGTTTCATTGTTCTACAGAAAGACAGATTGGCCTTATATAGTATTTAATATTTTCCAATATTCTTCTATTATATTTCATATTGTAATTTCTATTTACAAGGACTATACAAAACTTTATCTTGTTTAAGGTCTCCCCTGGGAAAGAGGTTTTAATCTCAATGAGACTCACCTGGAATGAATGAATAATAATTTAATAATTTAATAATCTTTTAAAAGATAAATTATGTAAAAAAAAATATTAAAAAAATAAAATATATATAAATAAATCACGTGGTATTGTCCATGTCCACTGGATGACTATTCACACAGCTGCTCCGGGGAGGCAGTGCCTAACATTCTTTTAATACACATCATTATACATTATTCAATGAAATATCCCAGTCGGACCGACGCCTAAGCCCTTGAAACCCAAAATCACAGTTGGACCAGAGCGGGGGGGACGTGCCAACACTTCCTTATTTTCTTCAACGCGGCGCCCGGCCTGTCTGGCGGCAGATCTGACAGCACATTAACAATCATCGAGGATCATTAGGGCAGACGTGACCCGATCCGCCTCCAACCACCACCAGCACCAGCACCACCAGCACCAACACCACCACCACCAGCACCACCACCACAACCAGCACAATCCCCACATCTCACAATCGCTCAGCCCTGCGTGCTGCATGCCTGGACTGTTTGATAATGCCACCCAGGAGTTCAGTACGCGGTCACATGGAGACAAGGCTGACACTCAAAGATCATTAAGCCCCCTTCCTTCCTTCCTTCCTTACTTCCTTCCTTCCTCTCACCATGGAGACATGGGGGGGGGGTAGGGTCCATGATGGTGGATGATGCAGTCTGCATGTCAATGCCGCAGCAGCTCGTGATGTGGCCACGGCCAGCATCACTGCGCACGCTTCCTGTTTAGCCTCCATAAATAAACCCGGGGGTTGCGTGTTCTCAGATGATCCAACAGATGCGCCCATCGGTCCTGGTTATGGGCCGGGTCCACGCCCCGACGGTTCACGGTCAGGCCTATCTCCCAGTCATCTGGCTTTTGTATTAAATGATACAATATAATGGGCTGCCATGGGACCATTGACCTTCTTGTTCCATGTTCACCATGGGGTGAATCACACACACACACACACACATTTACAGTATGCGTAACAGGGATTAGACAGAGTGCCTCGTCGCTGAAAAGCATTGATAGCTGAAGGTTAAAACCTATTCCAGGAAATGATCATGCCAGAAGATATTAATGAAACCACTGGGCCATCCCAAGACCTTCACCCGGTGAATCACAGGCTCCAGCCGCCGCTCCCCAGTGTTTATACAATAAACACATTATCTCTTTTTGTTAAGAGCTCCAGGCAACAAAGTCACTTGTACAACATCCATTTAATCCTGGTTAACTACTCATCACCCTCTGAACACCACTGCTTCAATAACATCCCTCTCTCTCCTCCTCCACCCTTTCCCTCCTCCACCTTCACTCTCCTCCTCCACCACTCCCCCTTCTCTTCCTCTTCCTCCACCTCTACTCCCACCATCTACCTCCACACCCTGTTCCTCCTCCACTCCCATCACACCCTCCTCCTCCTCC
>OMNO01079940.1:0-10961 GCA_900303215.1 Trachyrincus scabrus
GAGTGGGCAAAAATGGAGAAAGAAAGAGGAGAAGGAGAGAGAGAGAGAGGGGGGAGCTGTGGAGTAGAATTGAGCTGGAGGTGGTGGTGGTGGGGAGAGGGGACAGGTAGGGGGAGAAGGGGAGTGCACAATTACCAATCTACTCAGACAAGGAGCCCTTAACTGGAACCAGCGGCTACGTGAACCAGGATACTGTTGTGAGGGGAGTGATAATATACTGGATGGGGATACTGTTGTGAGGGGAGTGACAACACACTGGACCAGGCTACTGTTGTGAGGGGAGTGACAACATACTGGACCAGGATACTGTTGTGAGGGGAGTGACAACACGCTGGACCAGAATACTGTTGTGAGGGGAGTGACAACATGCTGGACCAGGATACTGTTGTGAGGGGAGTGACAACATGCTGGACCAGGCTACTGTTGTGAGGGGAGTGACAACAGGCTGGACCAGGATACTGTTGTGAGGGGAGTGACAACACGCTGGACCAGGATACTGTTGTGTGAACACTCACAAGCCCCGGAGAGACGTGGATCTGAACAGTACGTGGTCGCGACACGTCGAAGGAGCTGCATATCCAAAACGCTTTGCAAATTCGAAAAACACGAATGCAAAAGCCACAGCACAAATGCAAAAGCCACAACACCAATGCTCGGGATCAATGTTTGCACCGTTATCTCTTTTGTTTATATGAGACGATTTTGTGCAATGGCGGACGTAGCCAAAATAGTGCTGGTTTTAACCTTGCTAGCAGGACTTTTTACATGTTTACAAATGTACAGTTACTCTCCCACTATATTGAGGAACAGAGGCGTCAGAATGCGCAATGGGTTTCGTGAACTTTATATTTGAGTGTGATATTGAGGAATAACTCCACTTCACTATCAGTCCACACATATGATTCCCCCCTTCCTCGATGCGCCATTGTTGTTAGCCTGTCAGGTTTCTGATTGGCCAACATGGCTTTACGGTTAGGGTTATATCGCCGCCTGTTGGTTTGGCATGCTCTTAAGAGAGCTTGATAGCATGCTTTTGCGTTTTCATGTGGACAGAGATTTTTTTTTAAAGTGCTTGTGTGGACAGGATTTTTTGGAACAACGAAGGAGGAAAAAAATACCCATGTACGTGTGGACTAGGCCTTAACAGCTGTCGGTATTTGCTCTTCAGAGTTTATTTGAATGTCAAGGACCTTAATCTGAACTCATCTGCTAGTAGCTGTCTCAAAAAGCAAGTGATGGGGTGTAAGGGGGATGTAGGGCTATAATCCACTGTCCTTGTGACTGTTTGTCATGCTTTGCTTTTGGCGTAGTTTTGATCGTGGGATTCAACGTACACACACAAAGAGCTCGGCACTTATCCTGTCTAAAAAGATGATACCACTCAAAATCTTGCTGTACAAGTTGTCATTTTGCCTCTATTTTAGTTCTGCTATTTTTTGACTGTGCCCTCCTTGCTAAAGTATACAACTTCAGTGCTTGGCAAGGTGAAACACTCTTGAATAGGGCTGTGTTTCTAAAGTATGTTAGCAAAACCTGATTAGCAGAGGGAACACGTCATGTTGTTGTGTTTACATTGTGACTAGACGTTGGTGGTCAACATGGCACCTGTTTTTATTAATGTCAATACAATGATGGATTTACCTTTCATTCAAGAATAGTATTATTATTATTGATCTTCACGAGTCAATGCTTTCATGAGGTTCTGAGACAGGTAAATAAGAAACAGGTAAATAAACAGAACAATCAGGGCCAGGCATGTATTTACCATTATGTATCCTTGATTGCTTACCTTTGCATATAAAATGCTTACAGTTAATGGGATAGCAAAAAATCCCATTAAAAGGAATTAAAATGACCACCCATCCAAAAGGAAGTCTAAAACAGAATGTATCTGAACAACCAAACAACCGGAGAAGGTCTCCTCCCTTGGTATATAGCTCTATATAGAACTGACAGTATTTCGATTTTGTATTGCATACTATAAAATCGCATCACACAACAAACACACAGAGGGAGCGTGTGAGAGTGGTCTTAAAGAAACTGTGGGTGTGCGCACGCATACACACACACACACACACACACACACACACACACACACATACACACCTATGCACACACACGCATGCAAACACAGACACGTGTAGATGTGTATATGTGTGTGTGTTGCATATACAGATAATTCATGTTACAGTAAAACCACGATGCAATGGTGAAATGTAAAACCATGAACTGGGTTATATCTGAATGTTTGATGGACTTCTAGTGTGATTCATTCTTGCTTCAGCACTCAGAATAACATTTGCATGTGTATTAGGATTCCATCCACTGTGGTGTGTTAAAAGTCTTGCATTGAAGCATTGAAAGCTCTCAGTGCCTTTAGGGCCCAATTATGACCTGTATCTAATTGTTTTGCATTGGCTTTTCATTATGTGCAAATGCCTCACTCCCCAAATGAATGCACACAATATGGAAATGTATCTAATTGTCTGAACATTAGAATAGAGACTCAGAGGTTTAAATCAAAGACAATAGCTTAATATTAATCTCAGTAACCAGCAAGTGTCAATCATCTGATTCTGTCAGGTGATGTTGGATAACCACCTCAACATTACAATACAATGTCAATACAAAGAAAAATAATGATAATATACAAAAAATATGAATGAAAAAACAGTCGTAATGATTATGTTGTAGATATTTCCACATTTCAGTGCTTCTACCCCAAATCTGCAACATATGTTAGAATGCACTGTATGTTAGGATGATACTAAAGCATACAGTATATACACAAATTTTGTTTGTACAGGAGGCTTCTGTATGCATTTGTATGTGTTGTTGATCTGTATAAGATTTGGGTTTGTGTTATGCCGTCAACTTCTGCCACCTAGTGGCAGTTAGTCTCCGTTTATCCTGTCTGTCTTGTCTGTTCTATGTGCATGTGTTGGTGGGTGTGTCGTCTGTCTCCAGCTCCTTCCCATTGCCTCCCCTGATCAGCATTCACACACCTGTGGCTCATCAACTCATCAACGACAGTATTTAAACCCCGGCTTTTCATTCACTCTTTGCCAGATTGTTGTTTACACTGACCCTATTCACTTGCTGTTACCTGCTTGTCTGATTACCTCACCTGTTGCCGACCCCCTGCCTGCCTGACTACCCTGCCTGTTGCCGAACCCCTGCTTTCCTGATTACCTCGCCTGTTGCCGACCCTCTGCCTGCCTGCCTGACTACCACGCTGTTGCCGAACCCCTGCCTGTCTGACTACCTCGCCTGTTGCCGAACCCCTGCCTGTCTGACTACCTCGCCTGTTGCCGAACCTCTGCCTGTCTGACTACCTCGCCTGTTGCTGAACCCCTGCTCGTCTGACTACCACGTCTGTTGCCGATTCCCTGCCTGTCTACCGGTCCCGCCTGGTTTACCTTACCTACCACCTGTATCTGTGTATACGATACATTCAATATTTTATTTTATATCTGATGTCTCCTTTTGGTGTTCTGCGTTGGGCTTCCTAGAACGAACTATAACAGGTTTGTACATTGCACCCTGGCAGAGAGAATATTAAGAGCTTCTCAAATCACAGAACAAGGCTTCAGGCAACAAATACAAACAACTTAGCCACTTAAATGATTAATTATTGCTTTTTGATAGGTGATTTTTTTATAGGATAACAATATATTCTAATATACTTATCAGAATCAGAAACAGTTTTGTGGCCAAGTATCTGTTAAAATACAAGGAATTTCCCTTGGTTTGTTGGCGCATAACAATAAAGGCAGGCAGGTAAAAACAAGAAATATAAATAAACGTAAATGACAAATAAACAGAAGATATGAGAAAAAGTGTTTTAAGAATAAGTGTGATGTGTCAAGTGTAAGTATGAGGATATGTGCAATACAGAATATGTATAAGGTGTGCGTTAATGTAACGCATAGTCAGATGTCATAAGACATAAGTGGGGGTCAGGATAACAGTCAGGATAACAGTCAGTCTTTCTTGCCCGCCTCAGGGCCCTGGAGGCGTGCAGGTCCTGTAGGGATGGCAGGTTGCAGCCAATCACCTTCTCTGCCGAGCGATTGACACACTGCAGTCTGCCCTTGTCCTTGGCAGTGGCACAGTGTACCATCACCACGGTGATGGAGGAGATGAGGATGGACTCTATAATGGCGGTGTAGAAGTGCACCATCATTAGCTTTGGCAGGTTTAACTTCTTCAGCTGCCGCAGGAAGTACATCCTCTGCTGTGCCTTCTTGGTGAGGGAGCTGGTGTTCAGCTCCCACTTGAGGTCCTGGGTGATGATGGTGCCCAGGAAGTGGAAGGACTCAACAGTGTCGACTGGGGAGTCAAACAGGGTTATGGGGGCAGGGTTCTGTGGCTGGGTTCTTTCTGAAGTCCACAACCATCTCCACTGTCTTTGAAGCGTTGAGCTCCAGGCCGCACCAGGACACCAGATGGTCAATCTCCCACCTCACCCCCCAAAGATGAGCCCAATGAGGGTGGAGTCGTCAGCAAACTTCAGGGGCTTGACTGACTGATGAATGGAGGTGCAGCTGTTTGTGTACAGGGAGAGGAGTAGAGGGGAAAGGACGTAGCCTATTCTAATAATGATACATCTGTTTCTATTTCATTTGGCGTGGCTCTTCAGTATGAAAGCATTCCTGTCTCTGAGAGTTATGGTATAGGAGGTCAGCTTGTGACAGAGGTGAAGGGTGTCCTTCTATAGTTAGGTTTTATATGGAATACATTACATGGAACTCAGTCTTGACTGGCATTCTGACATGTAGTGCTCATCTGACCTGGCAGTAAAACGGGTCACAATTGTATAACGTTCATGTGTTGTCAAGTATAAATAAACCTTGTCTAGGAGGGGATGGTGTCCAGTCTTGCCCTCACGTCTTGAGTGTCTGGCTGTACCCGATATCGTATTAAACCACTTGAACTGCAAATCTAATTGTCGCTGCAACTTCTTGGTCTGAGGACTTCATCTGAACTGAGCAGAATATTCCCCTTTTACTTTTCAAATTTGACATCCAAAAAGCACAGCCCGATCTCCAACATAAATGAAGGAATAGGTTGTTTGTCAATATGACCCATATGTGCATTTCGCTGGTCCAGTGCCCATATCGTCTGGTCAAAGAAACCAACAATAATTGGCTGCCTTGCTGCTTGCATTGACATTCAACGCAGTTGAAGTGAAAAGGTAATTTATGACAATCAAATATTTTAGATTTGGTTATGAAATAACCTAAATAATAAATTGTATTACACACCACGTATTTCATACATGGAACAATGAGCTACATTTTTGTTCTGAATCCCCTGCCCCCCAGTTGTCATATATATGCATATATATGCGCTTCTTTATGGCCAATGGCCATAATTACATTTTCTCCTGTAATTTATACATGAACATGAACGCATTATATGAACAAAGAATTTTGGATTATCAGTTTGGATCTATTGAAGATATCTTAGATATCTAGATATCTAGATAGCCAATATTTGAGGTTAAATCAAAACTACACAACCAAAACCTCTACCAAATTTGATTTCTCATCAAATAAAAGCAGTTTTATCTCCGGTGAAAATCTTAAAAATGCTGAATTATTACTATTCATATTCTATTCATCCATATACAGTATATTCCTCACCCCAAAATGTTAAAGGATTGTTAATCATTTGTTGATGGCACAATAATTTCATTCTCCATTCAAACACCATTGATGAACCGACTCAAGGATGACCACCTTGACTTGTGCTGCAGGGTGGCCATTGATGGACCAAAAGCTGATGACATTGATTACCATGGCCTTGTCAGATCCTTTTATCTAGTCAATAAAAAGAGGAGGGTGAAATGCTCTGAAGCAGGATGTGACCTCTGCGATTGACTGGTCCTTCCAATGTTGTAATAAAACTTTTTAACCAGTTTTGTTAATGGGGTTTCATTTACTCACAAGCATAATAGACATTTTTGTTTATCAAATGGTCAGAAATAAATGAAATATGCATAGATTTCTGTCAAATAAGGTAACACAGACTTGTTGCCTTTACAGTACGTGGACCGATCATGCCTACTGTCGTGCGTAGTCACCCCCAAGGCACATTCTGAGCCAGGAAAAACTCGAAAAAATGTTTTTTTTCACTTTACTTAAAGCAAACAATGACCACTTATAGTGACTTATAAATAGGGTTGGGTATCGTTTGTGTTTTGCTAAAATGGGTACCATTTTAAAATGGTACACCGTTACCATTTTTTTAATTTAAAGCGAAAAAACTACATTAAAGACATTTTTTTATTGCAAATGCAAATAAATTGAACAATTTATTAATAAATAAATAATAAGAAAAACCTAAGTCAGCTACAATAATGTAACGGTAAATAACGTGTCAGTAGTGTGGCAGTTTCCCTTGCCACATGCCATCTACAGTGGCTTTTCAAGGCTTCTCAAACAGCAGGACACAGGATGATGATGATAATGGTTGATGATGATGGTTTATTGTAAAGTTTGAGATAGTTTGAACAGAGCAGAGCAGGTGGTACGTGCTGACATGTTAGCGGTCCCCCTTGAGTGTGTGTGCTGGTGGCTGGTTTAACCTGTGGGCCTTGATTGGCCAATGCCCCACAGGTGTGCAGCCTCACCCAGCCCCAGAGTCTAATCAGTCAGACTCTGACCAGGTGAGGCTGCTTAAAGCCACCAACCACACACCAGCCTCCAACCACACACACTCCACATATCCCCAACGACAAATTGATGCTGGGGAGAATCCCCAGCCGAAACCTACGTACTAGAACTAATAAACTTATTCAGCTAGGTATAGGCCTACGTGAACTTTTCCTAGATTTAAATGAATTGTGGTCAGACGTGGTGCAATCACACACTTTGAGTGTGTCTCGTCAGGCGCTCATACTGTTCGCTTTGTTCTATTTTTAATTTGTAGCAAAATAAAAAAAAACCTAAGACCGCACAAAGTTGTTGTGCTCCATTATTATTGTCCGCAACAAGGAAGCGTGAGTTTCCCTCTGATTTTCTGTCCAATAGACGAGCAACCCGTTCAACAGCATGACGTGTTTACATTGTTTGGTTCGCTTGACAAAGTCCTGTGTGAACACAGACCGAACCAAATGAAAATCATTTGGAGCGTGCCACTTGAAATCCTCTATATGACATGCCATCGCTTTCACTCACCAGTGAAGGCATGTGTGTCGGTTTCAGAGCACCCTAGGGCAGATATTTCAATCGGCAGCTTGGGCACCGAAATGAGTTGAGCCATCCATCCCATCTAGCGCTGTCATTTAAATGTCAGTGATTGGAGTTTCTGTCTATTGCACTTGCTTGCTTTTGCCTTTTGTTATTAAAAGAGAAAACAAAAATGAACTATGCTGAATGATTGAACGAGGGCAAATCCACGGTTCTATGAATTCGGGATAAAGGAATGAAATGGACCCCTCGCCGCAATTTCTTATTATTTATTTATTACTTATTTCCGGACTAACATAATTATCGGTTATCATCATATTCAAACTTGTGACATTTATTTTCAACTGGAAACGTTTTTTATTTGTTTTACTGTATGCCTATATCTCTTCAACAACAACCGTGCTCGTGCTTTTCCGGTGTATTTTTTTCTTTTTCACAAAAAAATGGCTGATAAGAAGCTTGTGTTACTGATGAATTTTTTTTATCCACCAGCCACAGTGGCTGGTGACCCAAAAAGTTAACTTCAAGCCCTGGTGCTGAGGCAAGTTTGCGTCTGCATTACTGACATCTTCTGGATTAATTTGGCCATTCTCTCCCTAAATGTAATTAATAAAAAATCTCTAATTAATCGCCCAATTAATCGTCTTATTAATCAACCAAAATTGTTATATTTGAAATCTGCAACACTGATTGCAAATGTATCAGTGTCAATGTCCACTTTTATTTATCTGTGTCCACTTTTATGATTAAGACTTGACTTGGACTTGCACCCAAAAGACTTTACTTGACTTGGACTTGCACCCAAAGACTTAATGATCATTGCACTCAACAACAACAACAACAACAACAACAACAACAACAACAACTCAACAACAGTCAATACACACTGTACCTAGCTGTCAATCCGTTTACAACTAATTCATTTACAGCTGAATGAGAGAGCCAAGACATGAGTTGAATAGCATGGCAGAACGCCATTCCTTTATTCTTCATTCCGCTCAAGTACATTTTATTGAAAATGCACATTTAATTGTCACGTGAAAAGCTACACTGGAGTCCTGTCACACATGAGGGGTCATTGCCTCATGTGTCATTGCCTCGGCAGCTCAGCTGCCAGCATGTAACGTTGTTATGGCAACGTGAGGTTTGGAGTAAAAGGCGGCTAAAATAAATAGCCGCCATTATTGAAGTGCACTATTAAGGTGATGAATCTCTCAAACTGTGCTTGCTTACATTCTGAACATTAATTTAACTCATCACAGCGTCACAGGAACCAATCATTTTTGGGGTTGTTAAGAATATTGTGTTCATATAATATGTTAATTTTCATGTATAAAATACAGGAAATATGCATGCATGTCACAGAACATTCAATTATTGCCATTGGCCGTAAACAAGCGCATATATCCATATATACAACAACTGGGGGGCTGGGAGGGGAGGGCCCCCAAGGCACACATTGCATCTGGGGGGCTGGATTAAAAGAAAACATTAAAAGAAAAAAAAAGTCAGCAAGTGAATCTTCATTGTGCTATCAACCTTAAATTGTTTTAAAATAAGTACATTTCAAAAAGACGTTAGCCTGTGTTATCCAATAACAGTTGCCCCCTGTGATTTTTAAATGCCACGTGAAACATTGGCAGAGAAAAGGCAATTCTGCAACAGCAATTCAAAATGAGTAAGTGGAAATACGTCAGTGGAGGGCAAAAACGGCAAAATGCAAAACGATACAAACAAAATCAAGCAAAACTACCGAAAATGTCTTCAGTATTTCTGCCTACGAAAGCGATTACAAATGTGGAGATACCGATGCAGTTAGCACTGGGACAAATGTGGGCACATCTGTTGTTTACAACATAGAGGCTATGAAAATGATGAATAGTATCCATCACAGAGCTAATTTCCCGGTGGATTTAACAGATTCCATGGTGAAGAGGACACACGCACACACAGACATGAAACCATTAGTTTACTACTCCAGCAAATAATGCTAGCTAAACTGCCCGGTACATAGTTAGCAATATTATATGAGAGGGTATGCTTTACCGTTATTATGGTCAAGACCGAGGTACTTTAGCCGAGTTCCGTGAGCGCAGAGTTGAGTTGCTCCGCTCCACCACCGAAGAAGAAACCTCAGTAGACACGCGTCGATCGGTAGTTACGAATGTGTGAATTGCACATCCAAAACACCGTGAAATTTGTCTCAAAATTCAGAAGAGAAAAAGAGATTGTCTCAAAACTACGTCAATGAATGCACCCGTACTTGATCCGCAAATGCAGATTCAACAGTTCACAAGCCAGTTTTAGATTTGAGACTGTCTTATTGCAACTTATGCGTATGGATATAGAAAAATACATATTTTTCAGGTATTTGTGCAAAATGTAAAACCTGGATTCATAAATATGTATGCATTTGTACAAATCATTGCACATTCATTCAAATGTCAATTTACAAGACACAAGTTAACTTTTACAAGACACAAGTTGACTCCTATTAGTATTAATAATTATGAGACAAATCTCTCTATATAGGGTCATTCCATGCCAACTCACCTAATTTTCAAGAACCTCCCCAGGTCATCACCTCAGATTTTGCTGGAAAAATTCTGAAATGTAGATCTATATGGTTCTACCCACCATGCCAAATATTAGCTTTCAATTCTTCATAGTTTAAGAAATATAGGCCTTTGAAATTTGGCCCTAAAAATGCCACATGTGAAAAACGCATTTTTTTCCAACTTCAGGGGCTTATAACGTTACAATAGACTCCTTCAGAAAGCTAATATTGCACATATTTACTAATTGGCAACCAAATTTTTCAAATATGGCATCAGTTAGCCTGTGGGATGCAGATTTTTCACTGTATAGGAAGCTAAAAATGGCTTTTCGGCCAAAATGAGCTAAAATAAGGTGAGACTACAGGAGCCCTCCTGAAACTATCAATCAACTTTGAAATTTTTCCTCATAACACAGTGATTATATGGTCATTGTCTATATACAGGTACATTTTTGCCAGGATAACACAATTAGGTAATGAATTATAAAAGTTTTAACATAAGCCTACCTCCGAAAGGTCAAAATGGACCATTTTTGTCCCCTGGTTTGACCATGTGGCTAGGGGTTTAGGATCTTCATTTTTTTTCTAAAGATTGCCTTATATAAGGTGTATCTACTCACCAAATTATTTTATCTAACGCCCGTGGCTTCATATTAAAATCAATTTTTCTTTACATGCACGTTTTTTAAAATTTTTCACTTTTTTCATATTCGGGAGTTTATAAATCTTAAACAGAACTATCCA
The DNA here is from genome assembly GCA_900303215.1 of Trachyrincus scabrus. NCBI lineage: Eukaryota > Metazoa > Chordata > Actinopteri > Gadiformes > Macrouridae > Trachyrincus > Trachyrincus scabrus. Next base: position 10,498 of record OMNO01079940.1, read on the forward strand.
GGAAAGGGATACTGCAGAATTTTATAAACTGGCATACACAATTTCAGATTGTGGCATCAGAATGCCTCTAGAAAGCACATAAATCTAATTTTAGGAAGCCAAATATGGCAATTTGGCCCATTTGATACAAAACAAGGTGAACTTGTTGGTGAGCACACAAGGCTAAATTATCTGATTATGGTTCTAATTACACATTAAAAGTGGACATTATTTATTCATAAATACATGCTAATGATTACTTTCATAAGTAATTGCATGTTATAAATTATAACAAATTTGATAAGTTTAATTAGTTGAGCAGCTTTTTTATTTACAGATATACAGAGACGATGAATAATAATAATTTTTATACCTTAGAAAACTCTTTAATGACCTTTCATCTTTATGACATTCATTATCTAGTACTCAGATCCACAGAATTTTACATCTTAGAAAACATGTCTCATGATGTAGGCAAATGCTGT
>OMNO01079943.1:6332-22804 GCA_900303215.1 Trachyrincus scabrus
TACACTATATACATAAAATATATGTACATGTCTTATGAGTGCATGCATGTTTGTGTGTGTGTGTGTGTGTGCATGCATGGTGTATCAGTGCACATGTGTGTGTGTGTGTGTGTGTGTGTGTGTGTGTGTGTGTGTGTGTGTGTGTGTGTGTGTGTGTGTGTGTGTGTGTGTGTGTGTGTGTGTGTGTGTGTGTGTGTGTGTGTGTATAGCTGTGTGTGTGTGTGTGTGTGTGTGTGTGTAGCTGTGTGTGTGTGTGTGTGTGTGTGTGTGTGTGTGTAGTCCCTGTCAAAAGGAGAACCAGAGATAGTATGTTTATGGGTGGCTCCTGGCTCCAACCAAACATTTTTTAGACTATATAGACTACGACAAATTCAAATAGAATCTAAGATTACCTTATTTTTTTTTGGTAATGTTGATTCCTTAACATAACATACAACAACTCCTTCCTATCAAAGTCACTGGTTTAAGGAAGGTAAAGGTCTCACTGGTTTCACATGTTCATACGTATACCTTTGTCTAAGCCTGAGTGACAGGAAGTCAAGGAAATCACTCCATGGTCAGAGAGTGACGTGCAAATGAAGCACCGAGCCACAGAGTACAACGTGTTACCATGGTGACCAGAGGAGAAGAAGAAGAATAACAAAATAATGTGCTGGAGAAGAAGACCTGCAGAGATGATGATGAATATCAGACAATGGAGGAATGATTCAGAAAGGGCAACACTTCAAACAATTTCGATTGGAGGATTTTTACTCACTCATTCCTGAAAAGATAATCCTCAGCCCCAAAAATAATTAGCGGTGCGGAATTTGGCTCTTGGTTTGTCCTCGGTATGTTTGAGTTTGTTCTGTGAAAAAATAATTAAGCTTTTGTTCACTGTCCATTTAACCCACAGGCCCCCCTGTGTGCTCATCCTGACTCTGCTGCTCCAGTCTGCAAGGCAGGCGCTGAGTTCCCAGAATTCAGCATTGAACAGCAAACCGTTGTCACTTCAACATAACCTGACCTAACCTACTTTAGAAATAAACCGTGGTGTCCACAATGCAAATGTATTTAAAAATAAAAGTTTGAATTGCTTACATTACTCGCTAACTTTATTAGCATTGGCGAATGGCTCCCATTAGCGGCTAGGGCAAAAGGAGTCCACTATTATCCAATGCAATTCCCAACTGTTGCTCCAGCTAGCTCAGTGCACTGAATATAACATGGGTATATGTCTAGGACTTACATAGAGAGAACATAGGACTCATAGGACATAGGACTCAACGTCCTATGTTTAGGACGTTGAGTTAATCATTAAAATACATCCATTCTGTATTCTTTATTTGGAAATGGCAACCATTTCCAATAGAAAACTGCACACCTACATTTGTGAAGCTATTCGTTCGTTCGTACTATCCGAAAAAAACATCCAAACATTGATTCTCTAACTACGCTGTCAAGCTAATGGCGTGAATCCTAAGTTGTTTTCTCGAGAGAGCCTTCGCCTCGAAAGACGCGGAGAGCCAAACAACAATGGAACTGACTGAATGCTTGAATACAGCGTTGGAATACAGTATCGAGTAAAAGCCTCTTCACAATGCATGTACCGCTACGCGCTAGGCGGACGCTCAACATAACCGAAGCGGTGTATACAACTGGGATTCAGTTGAGGTATCTCAATGAGAAGGTATCTATAAGTCCTACCAGTAGGGGTATTAGGCAGGTTTGTGCTCCAGGCACAAGAGTTCGGTACCTGAGCTTGTTGCTTGGTTACTATTAAGATTCGTTCGTAAAGAGTCTGCCGTTCTTTTTAACACTTAAAGTCACACTCACTCAATGTACAGCCAAGCACACCTGCACACACACGCTTGCAAATGCACACACACCTACCCACACCTACCCACAGTCAATTAAATGTTGTCAGTGGCCCCTAGAGAGCCAGGCAGGGCCTCTAGCAGCGTTCAGTACCGGGTCTCTGGGGCTTCAATGCTCTTAACTAGATAACATCTGAACCACCCACCTGCGATCCTGTTGGGTCTGCAAAATCATGTTGCTGTTCATCTTCTCTTGTGAATCTCTTTCCCTCTTGGTTTCCTGTTCTCACTGAAGGAAGGGGTTATTTGTGTATGTTTGATTGAACTTGTATTTATCATTCAAACCTCTTGCTCTTCTTCTTTGTATCATAGTGCTAACGTTTACTCAGTGGCCTTGGGAAGCAGTGATGTTTTAGCCGAAGGGAAGTCATTTATCATTGATTGTGTCTGGTGTGTCTCAGCACTTTACGAAGAGCCCACATACACCCGTCACATATGGCCTGGAGCCAAAGGAAGAGGAGGATTTGCCTCTGGAAATAAATGCTGTCTGTTTTCCTCTTCCAGTAAACAAACAAGGTATCTTTTTTTAAACCTCTAAAAGGTAATTTTCAACATGTCTGCGCTGCAATGATGCTCAGCCAATTAATGGTAATCTGAAGATGGCATTCATAGTTAGACTTTTATTTTGAAGTCAGTACTTTCATAAGAGTTCTAATTAAATAAACGCCAGTAGAAGCAGACAGTAGCAGAGTCTGGCAAACTGACAATCAAAACTGTGATTACACATTTTCTATTAATCACAGTCATTTCCTAAATACCTAAAATGTGCTGACAATCAGATCATTTTCATATTTTACCATTTTGACGTTTTCTGTATGACAAATGAATGGCCAATAACACTAACTATAACACTAACTTCATTTATATTAAAACTGTCTCCAGACATATTTAGTTAGCTTCATAATTTTCTCCACTGAAGACAAGATCATTAATTAGTTTGATGATCATTTTCTTAGAATCTGCAGGTTATTGCTGTCTACACAGTGACCAAAATAGCTGAATTAGTATTCAGTATGAGTCTGACGAATTAAAAATATGTTCAAAGGGTTGCATGTGAAATCTATTTTGTAGGAGTTAATTAAGACATTATCAACTGATTTACCAGCACAGGTAAATTAACAAAGCCTTTGCAGATGTCTTGCCCAGAGATTGTTTTTTCATCTTCTGTGAATTCAATCAAGTTGAGTTAGTTTTTAAAACATCTCCATGACAAGAATAAAAACACACTTAAAAATATGAGTTATCATGTACAAACAATGCGTCTAACATCTACTAGCTGGTGTATCAATACACTCTAAATATGGTGAGGATTTATGTACTATTGGTTATTTCCTATTCTCTTTACATTTAAACTTACGGGTTTACTTCCCCTGGGGCTATTCAATAGTATATTTAATTTGACTGGTTTCCTTCATAAAGTATTTCAACAATAACACATCCAAGTTGCTCTTGTAACGAAATAAACTATAACAATAAAATCCCTACACCATCACACCCCAGGATCAGTCCTCTCTGCGAACACTGGAGGGAAATCCAGACCTAGAAGTGTTTTCTTTCTCTGTGCTTCACCTCAAACTAAATGTTAACAGTTGTGAGGCTGATGGGCAGCATTACAGTCCACGCCCGTCAGTGAAAACAGGTTGTCGAACGTAGTTTGGGAATATGCGGGAGACGGTTCTCACTGTCTATTTTATTGATGTAGTTTTACACTGAGTCTCTTCTGTAGCTCAACAGTGTTTGGCTAAGGCACCACAGCTCACTGGTGAGGGCAAACACAGCGATCTGGCATGGGGAAGGCTTAAGCAAAGTTCACCTGCCATGTAAAGGCCTTTCAGGTCGTGCTATTCAAACACAGGGACGGTAACAGTCACATTACGGTGCTGGCTTTTATTGTATTTATTTTAGATTTATTATATTTATATTCAATGCAATTTATGCATTGAATATGCATGGCAAAGCAACAAACTGCTTACTCCTTATTTCCTGTTTGGTTAAGGAGTTATTCTGCCGAAGGAAAACTCATTTGCGTGAGTGGATGAAGGTTTTAGAAGGGGATATTAATAAGTGTATTTCTACAATGGCCAGTGTACACAGTGTTGATTTGAAACGTTTACAGTCACTCTTTTACAGTTTACTACCGCTGGCCGAGTTTGCCAATTGCGCGCTTACAGATCCCCGCCTACAGCAACATGATTGGTTGAAAGAAATATGAAGCGAAAGACACGCCCCGTTCACCCAGATTTCAGCTCGTCTGCCATCAGACTTTAGATATTAATCTCAAGTCTGACTTGTGAGACTATTAAAATAAAGACTCAATATGGGTCCTGTTTGTAACTTGTTTACCAGTGACTCATCGCATGCTACGGCCCATGGTGCCCAGTCCATCAGCTCCACCGGCCCGGGCCAGAGTTGTGGTTGATGATGCTGCTCTTGTTGTTGCTGCTGTGAATCTCTTACTTCACTGTCGTTCCATTTTTGCTTTCCAGCCTGATGGTTTAATGTAATGTTCATACTTTTCATACGGAAGATGTGTCATATTTTTCTCACTCAGAAATAGGATGCAACATTTAATCTGTACTGAAACTCGAGCTGAAAATGGTTTCTGGCGTAGGGTTGACACTATCGCACCGTTCATCTTTCTAGCAAAAAAAACATATTGGCCAACAAAGCACAGCATAGACTGATATCCTTAACTAACTTTTAGTAACCTCTGAAACGTGCAGAACAACACGCTTTATCATGTCATCAGAACAATATGACTTCGTAGTTATCCTTACACAGAAAGAAAACAAAATCCTGAATATGAAACTATTGGGTATGAGGGCCCCTGAAGATTACGTGGATGTTGTGGATACATCCTGAAGATTACATGGATGCTGTTGATATGAAGAGAGAGCCAGTACTGTGATTACTGTGAAGCTGTGATGGCGCCGATAGAGAGAAAAAGAGAGAGAGCGAGAGAGACGAGAGAGAGACCAGACAGGAGCTAATCTCCTCTATTGTCGTACTTAATTGGACACACTAGTGGATTACCGTTGCTTCGTCCTCAGAATCCAGCTACCACCATTGTGCCAGGAACCCACTGAAGGCAAAAAAATAAAATATAACCAGTCACAAAGAAAGTTTAATTGAGGACAAGCCAGATCAAAATAGGGGTTTTGTCTGAACATGAATGTACACCTGACATGTTATACCAACCGCTGTGTCTATAGATAGATAGGACAGCAGTCGCTGGCTTCGAAAATCAAGCTCAAAAGTGTTTAAATCCAAATGAATCCTACGTGGCACAAAGCTAGCAACAATAATAAGAGTCCAACATCAAGCAAGCAAGCAAACATGTTAGTCGGCCACATAAACAAACATAAATACCCTTGGCACTGGCGGAGGCAACGTGGGGCCCCTGAGGGCCACACTGATGCCATTACCATCGCTCCCCATCAGCGTCCATCTCATCTCTGTGGAGCCTCACTTCCACCCTGCCACGGCTCTGTGTGCTCTGAGAATAACATAAAAGTGTAAAAACAGTCCTTTGGCACGTGGGGTCGTTTAGTGGCGCTGGCGGTCTCTCTCTCTCTCTCTCTCTCTCTCTCTCTCTCTCCCTCTCTTCTTCCTCCCACATTCACAGGCTGTCCCCTGTGGCTGTCTTAATTTGCCAGTGGGAGAGAGCGAGAGAGAGAGAGAGAGAGATCCTGAAGTCCTCCATCGCCACTCTAGGATGAAGAGAGTGGAGCAGACAGTTGGGCAGAAAGGACCCTGAACGGAGGATAACTTCTCTGGCAGTTGGAGAGTCTGATGATAGCTATATCATAATTGAATAATTCCAACATGCATCACTTCATTAGAGACCAGATAGGTTTTGAGGGCTGGTGAATTGGATATGAATTATTTGTGGATTATTTCTGTTCTTTGTGATCAAATATTCTCTCTGACGTTCAGAAACACTGTATTCTTCTCATAGATTCTCCATCCACATAACAGAGCTCATATTTCCAAGGTTAAGAATTATATTTATATATATATATTTTTTTTTAATCTGAGCCACCTTGCGATTTTCATTATAATTATAGGGAAAAGAATACATCTGTGAAATATGAATAATTCAAAACTGTGTGGAAGGATATTACTCGCATTACAGAGACGGCTAGCTTGAAGTGGGCAGCTTATTGAAGGCGGCCCACCACAAACGCCACTCAGAAAGTACTTCATTTGACCTGAAAGTTGGCCAAGCCAAAGTATTAAAGTCTGACCCTTCAAAAAACAATGACGACATCTCTGCAATGTATATACAATATATACAATCTATACATACAATAACTATACAATAATGTAATCCGTTGCTACTCCCTCAGGCTCTTTAGTTCCAGGTCATGACAGTGACTAGCGGGGTTCAGTGTTTTGCCGTATAGCTTTGTGTACAATAAACCTGAATGGCTGAATATTTTCCTTTGTCACATTAATCAGTGATATGTATGTGTCTGTACCGCACACATTACCCAGAAGCACCTGAACCAGAGCCAAACCCTGTTTTGTCTACTCGTGTCATTCAACACCACAATACCATCGGTCCAAGCTGTCAAAAGAGAACACAATCTCAGTAAAGCTGTGGGTGCCCAGGCTGTTGTCTCTCGACAGAGACGAGAGGCTGGCACGTTGTTTTTTTTAATGCTCCGCTTGGACTTTAGGTAGCCAAATTGGCTCAGGTTGTGGACTTCTGGATTTGGCTACCTAAATACAGACTAGTGTAAAAGTCTGAAATACAGAAGGCTGGTCAGGCCGGATCATTTCAAAAGAATCAAGCAAGCCACTCGTCTGTCCTGAGAGACTACTCCAGCTGGGTCTGCGGTCGCCCTGCTGACACTTGTCACGCAGCCGCCCGGCATCTTCTCACGGACTTTCAACCTGCTTCCTTTCCTCCGCGTTCTTCCCCTCCGGATGTCTGACAACCCTCCGTTATTATCTGCCCAGTGGGCCCCGGGCAGAGCCCTTTTCACCGGGGACCAGGGACCTAAGGTGAGCTTTTCAAAGATCAAGTCTTTCAAAGAGGCTCATTCTCACCGCACTAAAGGAGGAGGCAGTGAAAGCACTGATCCACTTAGCACTTCACACAGAGGAAGGGTGGGCTGTGAGTCTATAACCGAGTGTGGAGGAAGAGGAAGGGTGGGCTGTGAGTCTATAACCGAGTGTGGAGGAAGAGGAAGGGTGGGCTGTGAGTCTATAACAGAGTGTGGAGGAAGAGGAAGGGTGGGCTGTGAGTCTATAACAGAGTGTGGAGGAAGAGGAAGGGTGGGCTGTGAGTCTAAAAGCAATGTTTTTTGTTGATTAATTGCAGATACTCTAGAATACTGACAGCACTTGAGTAACATTTGAAGTTTATTCCAGATAAACTTAAACCTCTACAGGGCTGTGTCTTTCCTTGCAGCTTGTTTTTTTTTGTTTTAATTGAGTCCACTTTAGGGAGACATTTTGTGTTCTTCTGAGATCTTAGCGTGGGGCAGGTTTTTGACATCGAGGGGCTTTGAAATTGCTGAGGTAAAATGTTGAATGAACCTCGACCCTCTTAAACAGCAGCTGCTTTTAACAGCAGATTCTGTATAGTTGTCCCCATTATGTCCCCATTATGTTTGAGCTGGACCGAACTGGACCGTGCCATTCAAGTCATTTCTGAGAGATTTCTGTTGGAATTAATCACGTTGTATGTTAAAATGCCACACGCCAGCCCCGGTATTCTCAACGCGTGGATCCAGCAAGCTGTAGTGCAACAAACTATGAACAGACATCTGCCACAGGGCTTCATCGTGGTCCTCACTGCGTTCCACATGGTTGATAGCAGGCATGAGTATTTTTCATCCAAAAACTAGATTGCATTGGACTTGCATTGTGTACACTGGATCCCACCTCCATTACACTGTGCACATTGGATCTCAGAGGAGGGAATAAGGAGATTTAGACAGCTTTAAAACGGCTCATTACAATACAGTTAGCTCCTGGCACACAGGCTAATGCAAACACCCCCCTCCCCACGAATCATTTGAGTCTGGCTCTTGTTTTGTTTGTCTTGTTTTGTTGTGTGTGTGACAGAAGGAAATGAGACTAATATTCAAGCTCCATGATGAAATATCCACTTCCCAGTCAGTCACAGCCCGATGCGTTATGCTCCAGCATTGTTTATTCCCACTGTGTGCTAAGAAAATAAAATATCTGCTTAAAATATCTGTTCTAGCCTTCTCTACACCAGGCCAGAATGTTCTGGTATACTTTTCTTTATTCTCTGTTGTGAGGAGTACCACCGAGTAGCCTACAGCTACAACTTCCAACAGTTCAAATATAAAACTCTTTGCCACCCAGGCCACCTAAAGGTGGTTTACTAAAGTATAAACTGTGCATCGTCACCTACTGAAAAACATGGAGGTGACAATGCACTGCATGGCTGCAGTTTGAGTCCATCGTGGTGTCAATCTCTTATGGAAGTCAGTCCTCCTGTCCTCCTGTCCTCCTTGTATTCACTGGAGACTGTGTTGGTGGTTTGTTGTGCATTGTGAAGCAGGGGGCATGTGGATTTATTATATTGTGCTACACAAGCCCAAAAAGGCCAACTAATACAATGTGTTCCAGTACTTTCAGTGGAATTGGGGCAAACTAAATATTATTAATTTGAAGGTGCAGCTTCATTAGTTTTCTTTCCAAAGAATAAAGCAGCTGTTTGGGTCTCGTCATCATTCAAGGTGTTTCGTGGGTTTGGAGAGTAGTCTCTTCTCTCTGGTATATATCATATTAAAGATGCAGTCATATTAGGAATGGTGGTTTATTGAAATAACGCCACCACTAAATGAATTGATGAAGTCCTCCCTGAGCAGCTGAAATAAGAATGTGACATGATTAATACGAGATTCATAAGTACAGCGGGTGATAGTCGTTGCCGGTGGCTATATTGGCGTATCCACCAGTCTCCCTGTGAGAGATCGACATCCCAGCTCAAACACATTCCTGTCTTGGCATGTTCCAAGTTCTAAATGTGTATGGCAAATAACACACCCAAGAATACAGAGGGAATGAGACGAAAACACAAGAAAAGAAATATTGGCGAGTGAAGGGACAGCGGACATGTGGATGAAGAGAGGAGGAGGCGTGATGGTAAGTGAGAGAGAGAATAACAAGCACCGCGGAAAGCACACTTTGGAGGAAAATAAGAGACACAGAAATAGACAAACAAAACATGTTGCAGTAACAGAGAGGGAGGGAGAGAGAGAGGGAGGGAGAGAGAGAGGGAGAGAGAGAGAGAGAGAGAGAGAGAGAGAGAGACAGACAGACAGAGACAGAGATGAGCAGCAAGTTTCTGGCCTTTAGTATAGTTGATAATTATGATATCATTCCAGAAAGCGAGGCATATTTTTATAAATGTCAACGTACCGGGGGGGGGGCACTGAGAAAGCACTTGTAGTTTTTTGAAAAAGTGGAAGTCCCATGAAAAGCCAGTTGATGGGACATGTCGGAGAATGAAAATAGACACATTTTGAACCCAGCATTTCAAAGGTGTTTTTGTTCGGCAACTTGGAGACCATTAAAATATCGAAAATCGTCGGAATGTACCTTTAATATTCGGTTAAGTAGAAGTTCATGTTGGAAAGACGTACTTTCTTGATAGTTTCTAGTTAGGTAGATAGCTGTAGTTTCTGGTAAGGTAGCTAGCTCAAGAAAGGGCTTAAAAGACTACCAAACCATCGTCACCGTCTCTCCTGGCTAAAACATCCCATACCAATATAATTCTATAATTCTATAATTCCATTCTATGGCAATTCACTGTTTTCTTTGTCCACAAATTTTCGCTTCCACGTCCAGCGTGAACCCTGCAAATTAACCTATAGACCAACGTGTGCAACCGGTCAAAAATATTCTCTGTGGTTAACCGATTAACGTTAACCGTTGACATCCCAAGTACAAATGTAAGATGTAATTAGGTGAGTGCTGCTAGACGGCGCTCAGCAATTGTTATTCTTAGGCTTTCTTTTTATTCTTTCTTTATTCTATATGTTTTTTCTATTATACTTGTTGAGATTCAACAGTTTGTTTATCCAATTTTCGTATATTACCAGTTACCAAATGTATTTTTAAATATCAACCTTGCACCTGATAACAAACCAAGATTCCTCGATTAGTTCTTCATTTAGAAAGTAATATCACCCCTGAAAATCAGTTTCAGCCACTAAGAGCCATGCGATCTTCAGGACATTTGTCATCCTGATGATGATGATGGTTACGAGTCACCAGAAGCTGAGTTATTAATCTGGTGCAGAGTAATCACAGGTGGTCCTGAAGATATCACGGTGCTTAACATAAGTGATGGGTACCACAAACTAATTATGTACACATTGGCAGCTATTTAAAAAGGTTGTGTCTGTCTGATTTACTTTTTTTAGCAGTCATTTTGTGGAGGAAATACTGCTTAATTTGGTAACAATTCCTGTATAATGCTGTTACTGCATATGAGCATCAGTCACAGCCTCAAACACATGCGGCGTTTCTTTGTCTCTGCATGCTGCTCAGAACGCAGCCGACGTGTCAATCTAAGAGTCTTGTAACACACGCTGAGAGTCCACTTATTATAAGCGTTCAAAGTGGCATATGAGAAATGGGGTGTGCATTCAAATGTTTCTATTTAAATACGAGTCTCTCTGAAACACTTTCCGACGCAATTAAGGGTCTGTGGTTCAACACCTTTTTAAATGAGAGGTGACAGGTGCTGTATTTAATGATACCCCCCCTCCCCCTTTCTCCTGTCATAACTTTCAGATCATCTGAGGACATTATTTCTTCTCTGTTCATTTCCTGTCTACTGAATGGAGTAGACGCTGCCCCCTCCAGACATGGACTACCAATCACATCATCTGCTCCTTCCTCCAGCTACTGACCGCTACACCCGGGTCTCTACACACATCATCCGCTCCTTCCTCCAGCTACTGACCGCTACACCCGGGTCTCTACACACATCATCCGCTCCTTCCTCCAGCTACTGACCGCTACACCCGGGTCTCTACACACATCATCCGCTCCTTCCTCCAGCTACTGACCGCTACACCCAGGTCTCTACACACAGAGACCTGTCTAGGCTCTGGATGTTTACTTTCTCCAACAAACTTTGGATGGACTGAAACTAGCATGGTGGTTGTCCAGCGTCTCCTGGCCTGGTCTCAGAACTTGTATCCTGTGTATAATATTGCTGTCCTTCCCTTGTCCTGGACGACCATGGTTTGTATTCGAGGGAAACCAGGAGAAAGTCCCCTTCTCTCGATCAATGAACATGGCGGCATGGGTGAAGTTTGCTCGAGGTTGCATTCAGGACGAACTACAGCACCTTGGACTTGATGATGTCATTACCTCGTGAGGAGCTGACAAAGATGAATTGATGAATTGACATCACCATTAATCCAAAAGGATAACAGTATCGTGATATTAGTTCTGTGTTGATTGCCCAATTCTTTTTGGAACAAGGGCATTTAAGTTACGTCCTGAAATAACAATAATAATAAAAGCAACATAATTGAGGGTGTACTTTCTTTTTCATGTCACTTTAATCGCAGTCTGTCTCATTCTGGTCACTATAATGGTTGATTGATGTATCCTGAGCCTTTGCTTTAAAATCATATTAATTCATAGTTTTATTATATTTGAGCTAAAGCCACTGCAGTTAATATCCGTCTGATGCAATCTAAATTAACCATCTCCGCTGAATTATGAAGTCTAGACCAGCCGACTTGTCCTGCATATATAACGCTGCAGCCACTATTATAACTGCCTTTGTAGACTCACTGGTTTGATCTGTTTTTAGAATGACTTTCATAGTAAACAGTACTAAAGTCATTTCTAAACACCAATGCTACAATACTGAGCAATCATATTATTATCATTATTATTATTGTTATTATCATGTATTGTTCACGTTTCAATATTTTGTATTATTTGCTTAGTATTTTATATGCACACACACACACACACACACACACCATACAACCTGTATGAACCCTAACTAAAGAGTATTGTATATTATTGTTTCATTTCTTCTTTTTATTCTATTGCATAACACATTATAATAACGACAATGACTAAATACCAGCAACGGTGTAACTACTGTGGTAGAAATAAGTGAAAATGCAATGACCTCCACTGACTGACTGCCTACCCCCGTCTACAACCAGCTGACCATTTGCACATGTGCACACTTTATATTTTCACCACCTAGTTTATATATTTGATTTCATATTGACATTGTATGTATTTTTTAACCTCCTAATTTTTATTTTATATCCTGCACAGTGGCTTCTTGTATTTCCATGTCTTGTATTTCTGCACCAATACGTATGTGAACTATAAATAGCACGTAGATATTAGATAACTGCAGATAATATTGTTGTAGGTATTCAACGGTGTGACAGTGCTAACGTAACTGTATGATCGCTAACCAGATTTAGCCTGTGGGAACTGAATCAACTTATCCTGTTAAATAAAAAACATTAGTCTCTATATGCTTCCTTGCCTGACAAATATAATCAATATAGAACATGGCGTATGTCGCCCACATTGCCTCACATACCCTCACCATCGTGCACATTAGGTGACGCTGGGTTCATTCTCCTCGTGTGTAGTACTTGAGCTAGGACGAAGTGTACCACACTTCTGGAAGTACAGGGAGGGCTCATCTCCACTTAAGAGTCATCTGTTCCCCTCATAACAGCTGCCATGCCTCTTAGAGGAGTTGACCATTAAAGGAATACTCAGACATTTTGGGAAATGTTATTTTCCACTTATCCATCGTCAATGTTTTCTCAATCAGCCCAGTGCTCAATTCAACTGAGTTAGCATTCGACCGAGTTAGCCACACTCAATGGAAGCAGGTGAGACAGATTAGCTCCGTCAGTGAAGTGAGGGTAAAATACACCATTCCAGCTTCTCCATAGTAAAGATATTTTAGTGATTTCACTCGTCTCTTTGAGAACAGTGAATCTACAAACAAAGGAAGACTTCTTGATTGTTTTAGAGCTACACATGCAGTGCAGTATTCCTTTAAGAAAACAACTTTTCTGATTGATGGGGGTACTTCTTCCTGTTTTGACAACTCTGTCTCTCAAAGACAATTCACTGTATCGGTGGGCCGAAGAATAATGACATCGTCATTCCCATGTAGAACAGATGGGTCTTGGCTCGTGTTGTGTCATCCCACTTTTACATCCCAAGAACAAGATGCTTTCTTTATTCATCGCCGGAAACAGAGCAGCAGTAGCACAGCTCGGCGTCTTTATGTGGAGGTGATTGAGGTGACTTCCTCTGTGGAACACAGCTGGGAGCCTGGACCCAGACGAATGCCCTTGGACGACACTCTGTCATCCCTGGAGGCAGCAGGGTTATTAAGTGACGATGGGCTCTCTGGGGAATTAGTAGGATGGCTCTAACAGTGCCCACCCATCCACACCAAACAGACAACTCTTGGTTACCAGGCATGTTTTAATGTGATGTATCTTGTGTGTGTGTGTGTGTGTGTGTGTGTGTACACTGTTTGTGTGTGTCAGCAGAATGCACATGTTTGCACTGTATGGTATGTGCCTACCATAGTTTGTCGTTGTCGTTGGTAGTATTGTGTGTGTGTGTGTGTGTGTGTGTGTGTGTGTGTGTGTGGGGAGGGTTAGGGTTGGGGGTTGTGTTTGTTTGCCCATTCCAGTATAGCTTTATTCACACGTTCCAATAATATGTCATGTTTGGGGCGAAGTGTTGTAAATGGGTTCTTTGTCGGTCCAAGGCATCTTGGGAAATCTATCATGCGGTGGCGGGGGCGGTGGGGCCGGCAGAGAGCCTTGTGGGTAATAATATCGTACCGCATCGCGTTGGGTAGAGATGCGTCATCTGTCATCCCGTCCGTCCGTCCGTCCGTCGTGTATTCCCTCCCTTCTCCGAGAAAGAAAAAAACTGTCAAACAAGTCAACAACCAAAAAATACGTCAGCTGGACCCAGCTGCATAATATATGTACTGCTTGTATGGTGTTTCTGAATTAATTCATTACACACACACACACACACACACACACACACACACACACACACACATGGATACACACGAGTAGATCGGAATACAACTTCATTCCAGCAGATGGAAACTGTGTAGTCGATTGTGTTGAGGTCACCAGAAGAAAGAAATCCTGAGTCAGGTGTTGATTTTGTAAACAGTTTTAATCATATTTAAACTGTTGATTTGCTGATAAAAGGAACTTTTTTTGGAGAGAAGAATGCACCCAAGGCAATAACCAAGGGTTATGGGTTCAATGCGATTGCATTTGTGTGTGTGTTTGTGTGTGTGTGTGTGTGTGTGTGTGTGTGTGTGCGTGTGTGTGTGTGTGTGTGTGCGTGTGTGTGTGTGTGTGTGAGTGTGTGAAAGCAATAAAAGGTGTAATGACATCATCCTGCCAGCTAAAATAAATGCCACGATGACAATTAAATCAAAGTTATTGCAGACTTTTTTTTTTATCAATCTGTTTATTTAGTTCCGTTCGTTCCCGAAAAAAGAAAAGAAGAAAATGGCCTCCGATCTTTCCAAACACTTCCGCAAAACAAATACGAAAGAGAAATCCATTTAACCCAACCTTACCCGCTAGTCCTAGCGATAACATTTCCCCCCCGTTCCGGCAAAAAAGACATAACTCGAGAGACAATAATAATTTTTAAAAAGTCATAAATTTCCGATATCAAACGTCTTCCTTTAAAGGGTTTTACTGGGCGAACTCTCGTCTCCGATGTGATTCGGAGTCGTTATTTCGCACCAGTGAGCAGAAATGGAAATGCGATTCATATTAAAATGGTGGCAGCTCGTGTTTGATGTCGGAGAAGTGATCAATAATTTTATTAATTAGAGCTGCATATTCGAGCCCGGGGAGCACTTCCCTTTGATTCCTCGCTTAATTTCCTCCCTTCCTCCTCTCTCGCTCTACCACTCTCTCGCTCCATATCTATTTACCTCTCTCTACCTCCCTCTCACCCTCTCTCCATCTGCTTCCCCTCCCTCTCTCTCTCTCTCTCTCTCTCTCCCTATGTGTTTACTTATCCTGTCTCTCACTCCACATCTCTCCTTGCCTCCCTGCCTCTACCAGCGATACATTATCAGCCTTGGAGACCTGGGTTCAAGTCCTGCCGAGGTTCGGCCCTCGCGGAGACCGCCCTCACCGGGTCTGGGACCTCGGCTGTCCCGAGCTAATAAGCAACGGCCCTCTCCGCTGGGCCAATGAGACGCCCGCTACAACCCGGTCAGAAGTTCTACTTGACATTACAATTTACACATGCCATAGCAATAAGAGGATTCCAGCTTTCCAAAAATTCCTGCACCAATCAGAACCTCAGGTCTAATGCCCTCAACCAATCAGAGTGCCCAGGAAGAAGCCTGAAGGATTGCACATCAATATACAGACTGATGTACTCGTATACGCCCTGATTCTCTCAGATGACCCACAACCCCCTTCACACCCCGTGGCCTTCCCTAAAGAACCTCTTGGGATACATATTTACATATCTAGATAGACTGAGCTGAGACGGTAATATAATAACCATACATCCCAGAATGATATACATTATGGGATTTCTGTCAGCAACTCTCCCGTCTGACAGGCCGGCTAACAGACAGACAGATTTGAGACAAAGCCAGGACGGGGAGGCTATTTAAATCATATGTAATACCTAATAACAATATGAAATATAATAGGGGTGGATCAGAATAATCAATTATTTGTTTTCTTTTTGGTATTTCTTCTATGATCTTAACCATAGTAATCTGTTATTGTTTCACTGTTTCTAAAATAACTGAAGCCTGTCCCAAATACAGGCCGAGCGCAGACGCTGTAATAGATTAATGTGACGCGTACGAATGTCAGGGAAAAACTGTAGGAAAATGGAAATAAAAACAACCAAGCCTGTCCAAATGAGTCCAAATGATTTAACGCCATCCATACTCAACGTTTTGTGATCTATGCGTTGATCCGTGGCTCCTCAAAGTGTTCTCTACTGTAGGGGGATGATCCTGAGTCTAAACCCTTGAGTAATACTGGGTTTTGTGCCAAAAGCGTTGTAGCGGCTCTTGTGCGAGGAGGGAATATGTTGGTATTCATATTCAGGGGCTCGGGGTTGCCCTTTTATGGAACAATAGCACATGATGAATTACCTCGTGGTTTGCATAAGTGATATCAATGCTGTTGGTAATTTTTGTGGCAAGATGATTCATCTAATTTATGATATTCATAAGATTCAGTCACTGTTTAATTCATATGAAATATTTTTTGCCGCATTTCATTGGTATGCATTGCTTAAACATTAATTGCATTTGAATGCGTTCTAATTTGTCATCATTTTCCCCCCCGCTCTCTCACCAGAAATGATAATGATAATAATAATAATAATAACACAAAACACATTTTTCACAGATAATGTCACGCCAGATAATCAAAATACATTAGAGTTGGTGGGGGGTACACAAGATAGACAATTTGCATTATAAACATTTTTAAACCGTTTTATTCGGCGGGAAACTTTACGGAACCAACCGACGAATCACCTCAGCGCTCTCTCCAAACATCAAGCGAAAGCAAAACT
>OMNO01079954.1:0-10665 GCA_900303215.1 Trachyrincus scabrus
CTTTTGAATAGTCCTGTTTATCCACCTCACAGTCTTGAATGCACCACACACACAAACACACACACACACACAGATACAAATGTGTGTGCGCATACACACACACACACACACGCGTGCACGCGTGTCCTTGTTTCCGTTGTAATAGAAACCCTTCAGCTGACGTAGACGCGGTGGGCACAGCAGCAGCCCCCCCGTTCTGAGAGAAAAGCAACGCCTGTGTACAAAATGTACAATCTTTCCTTCTCACCATGGCAACCAATGCATCGCTCCCCTCCGTGGTTCCTGAGATTCCGCCCGCTTCTGGGAATGAATAAATACCACCACTTATATCTTCAAGGGGGTGTTGCGATTTGCTTCAAGGAGAGGCACAGACATTGTGTGTGTGTGTGTGTGTGTGTGTGTGTGTGTCTCTGTTTCAGAGTCTCTTCTGATCTTTTTTGCATTACCGGTATTTCAGTCCGCAAAACATCCCATAATTTCCCAACGACTCGTTGTTTGAAGGGCCTTGTTGCAGTGTGAGACAGCTTCGTACTTTGGTAATATTTCATTCAATCCCTCTGTAGTTGATAGTTAATTGAGTTAATTGATTGAGTGGAAAAACTAGCCATTTAATGATTACGCTCATCTTTAATAGCAAACTAAAACATGTTCTGTTTTTCATTCGTGTTTTGTCGGCTTGAAGTATCCTAGGTTCGATTTTTCAAAGAATAATAAAAGTTAGAATAATACGAAATTAAATACTTTTGTTAAAATAAAAAATAAAACTGAAGACATTTTGTTTTTGTTTATCTTCAATTCATTTGATATTATACTGGTATGATGATACTATGGTCCCTCACATTGTGATGTACTGTGGTCCCTCACATTGTGATGATACTGTGGTCCCTCACATTGTGATGTACTGTGGTCCCTCACATTGTGATGATACTATGGTCCCTCACATTGTGATGATAATATGGTCCCTCACATTGTGATGTACTGTGGTCCCTCACATTGTGATGATACTGTGGTCCCTCACATTGTGATGATACTATGGTCCCTCACATTGTGATGATACTGTGGTCCCTCACATTGTGATGTACTGTAGTCCCTCACATTTTTCATCCTTTCTCTAAGCCTAGATTGCAGCTTTGTTTCTGCAAATAGGATCCCAATTTGTTTGTTTGCTATAATTATTTGCCATTATTCTTTGGCCTGACCAATCTCCCCAAGGTAATAAAAAAAACGAATTTAATTTTGCCGTGATCTGAATATATATTTTCCTCTGAATTAATTCAATTCCTTCACAAACAGGCCAGTGGCTATGTTACATATTTTTTCAATGCACTGGCAAATCTATGGTTATTGGATATGTATGTTGAGTGCAGCTCCGTAACTGGGCAACAAGCATGACACACACGCACGTGCGCACACACACACACACACACACACACACACACACACACACAGAGACACACACACACACACACATGCATGCACGCACGCGCGCGCACACACACACACACACACACACACACACACACACACACACACACACACACACTCTGCCTATATAGTCCTTAAGAGGACAGTTTTGAGAATATAAGTTATATTATTTATTTATAAAGATACTGGATGGAATCATTCTTTTCATAATGAATGGTAATTATAACAGTAGGCCTACAGCTTCAACCTACATTCCAGGAGCCCAAACGTGTTAATGCGTCTCTTGATGATTAAATGGAAAACTTTTGGTTTTGTATGTTGGTTGTATTATGGTTTGTGTGCGCGAGTGTGTTTGTGTATGTATTGTACATGTGTATTCTGCTGCACTCGGGCATATAGGGGCACATTCTGGCCCGCGGAGGCTGCCGGCTAGACGGCAGTAGCCGAGTTAGGCGGTCACGCAGCAGCCAGGTGAGCCCAGGCGCCAGTGGGGAATGACAGTCTCACCTCCACTAAGCTTTGGCTCTGGAGACGTCTTTTAACAGGGAAATGTGGCCATTCACTGGCACCCGAGCGTTGCAATGAGCCACATTAGCTGTTGCTGTTGTGCCATGGTTTTTCAAAAAGGCAGCTCCGAACTTGCTTCTTTTTCTTTTTTTTTTTTTATTCCCAGGAAACCTGGTCCATGTTAGACTGGGCCATTTAGCTTCAGGGAGACTGTATTTTTTTAATATGGATTATAAGCAAATTAATTCATGAAACTACAGTCATGGTTGTAATTGATTCTGAATTGTATTGTGTAAAGAATATACAAAGAATGAGCACATTTTTCAACAACAACAGACACACAATTATAGGATTAATTATAATTATTTGATGGGCCTTATCACTTGTTATGGTGTCTGGCACTCGCCTTGCCTTGCTATCCTCATAAGATAACATTTCCTTAGCACTTCGCACGCCGCATGTCTCAAATACTCAATTACAGTTTGACAAAGGAAGATTGTACCGTTGGATATTTTTGTCTATGTGTGTGTGTGTGTGTGTGTGTGTGTTCTAGCCTCACCACTGCTTGTTTTCTCCTGGACCCCTTAGTGTAATTAATATCCCCGGGCACCGAGGGAATGTCAGCTGTCTTTCATGTCCTGCGTCACTCATTCGCAGCAAGTCATTTGTAAGTCACACTTGGGCTTTGAAGGCAGTTGGACACACACACACACACACACACACACACACACACACACACAAGAGAAGAATTCCCTCTGAGGGTAAAATCCTTCTGGAAGAGACCTATGATTATATCTATATTAATGGCTCCCTAAAAACAGGAGAAAGATGTTTTTGTCTGATGGATGAAGAAAATAGTGTTTGGGTTTTTTTTCTTTTCGTTCTCGTTCTTCTCTTCGGTGAAGAAGAGGGTCATCTTAAAGTGATTAGGGTACAGAAATATCAGGTTCTTTTCAGAAAGCCTTGCGCTCTTGCCTTTGGTCTTGTTGCACAGGCCCTGATGCCAGATGCAATAAATTATTAGTTTAAATCAAAACAGAATGCCAGCTTTGTATCAGGATGGTGATCTATGTCGGAGGAAGAGAAATGTCATAACTGAATCAAGCCACTGTCTGTGTCAGGGTCTGTCCTTACTAACTCCAAGGCTGGTCTTGACTTTTTTTCCAACCACTTTTCACATGGATTTCTAGATGACTTTCTGAAAGCCCGGTACCAGTTTTTAGTCGGGTCTCAAATGTGATTTAGTGTGTTTCTTCCACATGCAGTGAAAAGAAAATTGGCCAAATCCTAGTCAATGAGCTGCAATGGTGGTTCATAAATCATAACAAAAAAACATTTCTGGCATATCGAGTTGTTTTCAAATATTCAAAATCTAGTATGAATACTATAAACGGAAAAAATATGTGAAACATATACCGGGGCGGAAAAAGTTCAAAGCTGAAATGAAATACGCGAATGGAACACGACAATCTGAGAATAGTTCATTATATCTGTATAATAAAACACTCCACTGCAGAGCAGAGCGGGACAGAGCACTACGCCAAACGTTTTTTCATGAGGTATTTCTGAACCCTGCATGCTTCCACCATAACAACCGCACAATAGCATGTGCTGAAATCATTTGGACATGGATGGATCCCTTGCACACCTGAACACGGTACAGTACACACTAACTACTAAGTAATAGGACACCAGGAGCATTAACGGAACAACCCCACCCGAGTTCCTCTTAATGGGACCCCACCCTCTGCTCTCACTCAACAACCTCCCTCCATCCCCGCCTCTGTTATGTGCTACCACACCCCTGGGTGATGTCGACTAAAGGACAGGGGATCGGAGTTGGACAGGCTTTTGGGATGACGAGTCTAAACGATGAGTCTTTCCTGACAGGAAGATATCTGTCTCTTTTAACGTCTCCTGCTCTTCGCCTATCCTGCATGTTTTTTTGGTTTATTTTGGTTTTTTTGGAGCTGGGAGGGAACCAGAGCACTGAGCAGAAACCTCATAAACACACATGCCGAAAATGCATGCACAGAACTCTGGACTATCTGATCGTGGTAACCTGTACCGTCTCAAGGCCTAGTTTACAACATCGGTGGGCAGGCTTTCCGTGTGCCAACTGTGATGGCCACCAGTAGACAAATAAACAGGACATATGCTGATGCAAATGCTACAGCTAATGCTACAGCTAATGCCAACGTCCTATATGTGTCGCACAGTCTGTGTCCCGAGTGCCGAGGTAACACGGATACCTACCGCTCTGCAACATTGGGGCGGCTTGCATGTAGTAGGTCATATTATCAGCGATGCAAGTGTGAACTGGCGGCAAACTGTAGCCGTTCGCTACAGTTCACTGACTCTGGAGCGAGTGTTTTGAGAGTAGCCGAGCACAACCTTTTGTGAATTCAAGCTGAACTGCCGAGGTTATCTGTATCATCACATGACACCGTGCAGTTGTCTGCGGAGCGGCGTGGCGCTTCCTGGACGCACCACGAGCCCCATGGGAGCTGTCAGAGGTCAAAAAGGACGGGGGCGGGGAATATACGTAACAAGGTTTCCAATAAAACAAGCCAACTCTGACCAGCATGCAAGCGGCAAAATGAAAACCAGGTGGGCTTCCCGTATCATGTTCAACACTGTCAAATGAGTACCAGATCAGGCAGTGCGATGCAGTCAGGCCATTCGTTTTTTTCTGTCCTTCCTCCTCTTGCGCGATCCGCTAAAGACAAAGAAGCGGCTAAATTTAGAACACACCACACCTTGTTAGCGTGGAAGAATAGCAGCGGTAAAGGCGGAAGGGGGCCGAGGGAGATCGCATGCAGCACAATTGTGGTGTCAGTCGAGGCTAGCTCTTCTTGCCGAACCTCAAATGTGACTCTGGTCTTGGTATGCGGCTTGCACCGCACTTTTATTGTTTCCTCTCGTTCGATATATCATGTTAAGCCCTCGGCCTTCAAACATCTCCATGTATGTCAAATGCGTGGGTATCGGTTTTCCCAATCAGGCAAAAATGAAATTTGAATAAGGCAAGGTGAACTGTTTAAGTGATCTTGCATTTACCGTGAAATATGTCCTTATTATGGATGAAAGATTAGGTTATTTTTTTGGTCGCAAAACCTGTAAACGGAGTCAGGGCAAACACCCTGCTTTCAGATGTTCCCCTGCCAAAACCCTAATGACATTTTCTGCATTAAAGACGGCCATTTTCTGAACAAACCCTGCAGACATTTAGACACAGAAAAACACGTTGTTTGGGTTCAGGAAGGAAGTACCTTCGCACCAAGAAAACGATGTTAGGAATAATAAAAGAATTCATAAACAATCAAACATTGCTATAGGTGGGGTGACAGGAAACGGTCGGACTTTAACTAGAAAGCTGTGCCCGCAATTACTGAAAGGGGGGGTGTAGTTTGCGAGTAGGCCTACCCCTTTAGTTATATTTACATCAAGTAGAAAAATCTGCCATATTTCAACTTGATGTATGTACTAGACAGTTTTAGAATATTTTATCGACCAATATGTAACCTTGCCTATGGATTTCTTTGTAGACCTATGCCAGTAAACATGTTTAAATGTCTTGCTGTAACAGTCAGTCCATGGCACATAACATTCATCCTTACTGGCCAACACTGGCAGCATGGTTGAACCAATATTTTTGGGATTTCTCTAATTTAACAATTTATCAAATACATTGTTCCATTGTGTTAATTTTCCTAATTGTTTTATAGTACAGACAATATATCAGCTTTGCTTGTTCGTTTACAGGATTGCTCGGTTCTGTGCTGCTGCTCTCTTCAAAAACCAACATAATTTTGCATGCATGGCCTCTTCTGTGTGTCTGTACGCTGAACGGTGTGTCTAAGACAGGATGTATACATGAAACAGCCCTGTAGCAAAGCGCCGAAAGAACAATCAGATTACGACTATAGTGAAATTGTCATCAAAACAGTTTTTCATGGCTGTCGCCACGCAGAACGACTCTGCGCGTTTGAACTGGGAACTTGAAAGGCTTGTGACAGCACTTTCTCATTTGAAGTAACTTAACCTGAGCCTTCACCTCCGAGTTGTGCTGGTGGCTCCTCTACAAATACCTGTTGTGAGAACCACAGCACGGTCTGTTAGTGGTTAAGTAGAGCCATGAGTGCCCCGGAGGCAAATTTGATGTATTTCCTTCACACTTGTGTTAAAACATATCAGACGCAATAGACTACCCCCTATATTGACTTACATCTCTCTGCATGGATAAACTTGAGGAAACTCTCAGAACTAAATCAGATTTTCTGTAAATCCTGCATGAATCTACTTCCTACTTCCCATCATCATCCTCATAAGAGGTCATCAGAGGTCATGTCTCACCCAGTAAAAAGGTTGTTATTTGACCTAATTGAACATCAAAGGATTATTATTTAAGATGGCTAATGTCCACATTATGTAATAATAATCTGTAGGTGGGTGTTTGATTGCTTTTGATCAGTAGAATGCATGCATATTATAATTATATTGTAATATGTTATATATGTTAAAAAATTGTAATATTATAATTTTGTATTTTGCATGTAGGTTTTTTAGTATTTTTATTCAACATTTTTATTCTCAATTTGTGTATAATATAAAATCAAGCAATCAAATGTTTAAATAACATTTAAATAGACAGAGATATTCCCTACCCTCAGGTTCACGCAAGACATTCATGACACGTCTAATTCCTTCCTGATCCGTACACATTAAAACCCAATTTGCTGTGATTCAAACCTTGGCAATGACACTCCTGATAAAAGTACCACATATTTTAAGTAACGCAATTACACAATTAAGTGTGTTGCATTATTAAAACCACAGTGACTCACATGTCCGTATTGAAGTAAACTATGGTCCTGGCTATGTAAACATGAGCAAATGGCTGCGGATGGCTGGCCTATATCTACAGTAGCAGCAGCAGAAAATCCCCAAGTAGGCCTACTGGAGCCTATGATTAGAGCCACTCAACCTTTGGAATAATAAACTTCAACTTCTCCTCTACATAATCTGACATTTAATCTCATCTGGCCGGGCCAGAATTGGTTCAAAAGCCCCCTGACTGTCCCTTGATGTGTGCCTTCAAGTGCACTAGCGTAGAGGTCGGGGCTTTTCAGGCGGTCTGGCTAGCTTGCTATCAAACCCATACTGTGGTGTAGGATGGGGGCAGATGGCTTGTCTCAAGCGTCTTCTTTTGTTTCATTAATGGGTATAAAGTTTACACATCTTGCTTCTTTGCTGGAATAAACGGTCAAGTTTTTGAAGAATGAGAAGTAATGTAAAAAAGGACAGAGCGTTCATAAATATAGCATAGCCCTATGTCACCATACACTGTCTAGTCAAAATGGAACCGATTTATAATCAACAGACACTCAGTTTGGAGATTTAGATACAAATATTAGCATTCTTTTGGTGGCCCAGGCAAAAAAGTCCAGAAAGAGCAAATAAATCGATTGAATATTTACATCCAGCCTGCCTTTATAATTTCCTTCATCCGGTAAGACAGTTCAATGATAATAGTCTAAATCGGTTGACTAATAAATCTAACATGGCAAATTCGGTGCCTTGGTTGTTTGCTATTTGCGTAGTGTTCCCCTGGCCGGGGTGATTAGGGAGCAGTCCGTCTTGGCATGCGTCAGTGCTTCTGGGGTCCACAGGGTGACGGGAGGACTACACTAGATCTCAGCCCAGCTGGAAAACTGTCCCACCAGCAGCCTTTCAGCTGTGAAATGGACTGTGTGTGTGTGTGTGTGGGTGGGTGTGTGTGACATCAGAAGACAGTGCTGCAAGCCGGTAGCTGTTGAGTTCCAAACTTCTAAACCGACGGTTAATCCCCTGTGGAGTGTTTAAATCGCTTGTGTGTGTGTGTGTGTGTGTGTGTGTGTGTGCCCATCTTCACAGAAACAAGATTCAGATGCCCTGTGCAATGTTCTACCCTCACCCCCACACCCCTCCACACGCACACCCCTCATGATCTACCTCGGTACTTTCCTGATCTCATAATGAAGGCTTTGTATATACAATGAGAATCCCCTCCGTGAGGAGACAAGAGAAACGAGTGACTGACAATAAACATGTTTTAGATGAATACACACCGAGTGCATTGCAGTAGTGTGCGGTGGTCTGGCTGTGATGCACTATGTGGGTGGGAAGAATACAAGTAAGTTTCCTCAGCATATGCTAAATAAAGAAGTCCCACGGGGGGTGCTGGTCTAACCGGGCCCGACCCGGACAGCCGGCCAAATAGCGGGCTGGCTCCGGCGCCCGGCAGCTCAGCCCAGAGCACCGCTTCCACAGCAGATTGTATTGCTAAGATTCAGCAGTGCAGCGACTTCAAAGTTGAGACCTGATTGTTTTTGATTGTGGGATTATTTAATGCTGCCCTCTTTTCTCTCTCTCCCTCTCTCTCCCTCTCTCTCCCTCTCTCTCTCTCTCTCTCCCCCAGTATTTCTGCAGGGAGGAGATAATATCATTCAACCACACTTATTTAATTGCAGCAATTGGAGCCCCACTAATGGAGCCTTGGCTTTCATCTGTAATGATCACAAGATTGTGTTTTCGCTGAGCGCTGTAATCTGATGAGTACACAGGAGGCGTGCTGGACTGGAATGAGATGACTGCTCTACTTTTCGTTTTTCTTTCTCGTCTCTTGCAAACTTTGCGTTTGTATTCGTATTGTTTTAGAGACGGTGTGTGCGAGGGTATCAGAATGTTACAAAATGTATTTGAATCGTTTTCTAGTCGCCATGAAGATCGGATGGTGTGTAGGCTACTAACTCCATCTTGATGTCCGTACTTCATTGAATCTTTATAACTGGGGGGACTCAGACTGGAAAATAAGTAAACAGTCAATGTCTGTTCTACAATATCGCCAAGGCTTTGTTTGGCCAGGCACACAGGACATTTACAGAGCATCTTATCACGTTGATTTACGCAATTAAACATGAAGTTGCCCCGACTGCAAGCTCTGACTGTATCGTCTTAATGATTATCTGCGGGGTCTTATCCTCAAAGCATTCTCTGTGACCTGATAGAATATCTCTCATCACGGCCATTATGTGGTTAACTGTCTGGCTATTTGAGAAGAAAAAGAGAAAAAGAAACGGTTGGATGTTTGGATTTGGGAGAAAACAAAGTGGAGCACGGTGCAACCTAACTGGCTTTGTGTTTGAGTCCTGTGGTTTGCAATGTTTAGAAGGGATATATTTATTAAAGTACGGTGATTAGTCCTTTGAAATACCTCGTTCCCACACATCTTTTAGACTGCTGTGCAATTACGATTGACTGCTGCAGTATCTACCGAATACAGACAGCCTCATGATATATTAAATATTACAACATAATACATTTAGAATGTGATGTTATATAGTTTATGTATTAAACCATAAGACATATTTAGGCAAATAGGTAAAATAAAATAAAAACAAACCTATAGTTACAAATAAAATAACATATACACATAATACTCATTACAGTGTATACATGTGAGTCCATAGCTAACACACAAACTTCCACCACCGCAACCATAGACCATAGTTTCCCCTCATGGTGTCCAGCGTTGTGTCTCCCTGCGGGTGCACCGCGGTTCCCCCCGTGCAGGGGGACACAACGGCAAGGTGTTGCATCTGCTTACCGATACCCCTCCTCCTATGTGACTGCAGGCTTTTGCCCCCAAGTCAACCAGAGCCAGATGAGCATCTAATCAAATGTGACAAAGCATTGCAGGGCGAGATCGGCCAGCGATGTGCCCATACCAGCAGAGAGATGTTTTGACAAGAGTTATCACATTCATCACCCAGGTAATTTATAACCACCACTTCCTAGCCTCCACAGACGTACTATCTTCACCCAAAGAACTCTGCTTACAAACACAGGGGGAGAGGGAGATGCTGGTAGCTCGGGTTTTCTCACCTTCTGCTGAAGTTGGGAGCATAAAAAAAAAGTGAAAAAGAAAAGGTGAATCACTCCATCTTTTGGCCCATATTGCGGGTTGCCTCTCGCGAAAGAAACCCTGATATGTGAGTGTCTTGGCACAGAAGTCGCCTGCATCGTGATGCAAAAGCTAAGGAATTTTGTGGAGGTAGTATTCATAAATCATCCTTCTACATAAAATAAACTCTGCCTGGGCAATGCTGACAGGGCCACAAAATGTTTTCTGTAGTGTAGTATAGTTTGGTAGGACCTGAACACTTTTTACCTGAATTCCAGAAATGTTGAAGCCAAGGCCAGGCATTTCTTTTTTATAAAAAGGGATATCAGTACCAGATGTGTTATCATGACACACTTAATGATCATAATTCAGTTACAGCATCTGTCTCTCTCTCTCTCTCTCTCTCTCTCTCTCTCTCTCTCTCTCTCTCTCTGTCTCTCTCACTCTCTCTCTCTCTCTCTCTCTCTCTCTCTCTCTCTCTCTCTCTCTCTCTCTCTCTCTCTCTCTCTCTCTCTCTCTCTCTCTCTCTCTCTCTCTCTCCTGCCACCTGCTTGGCTGCTGTGAATGAAACATGATTTAACTCCCTCAACGGGAGGCAACAAAAAGATACCATTTGTTTGCTATAACCGTAAACTTTATCAGTTACACGATGTGATTGTGAGTTTGTGTGTACATTTACATGTTTGGGTAATCTGGGATCCAGAAGTCCACGCTATAGCCGGACTTCTGGGGGGGAGACTCCACAGCGCCTGGGCTGGAAACCAGAAAGTGCGAGGGGGGCGGAGTTA
>OMNO01079959.1:0-14491 GCA_900303215.1 Trachyrincus scabrus
TGTATATGTATAGGTGTGTGTGTGTGTGTGTGTGTGTGTGTGTGTGTGTGTGTATAGGTGTGTGTGTGTGTGTGTGTGTGTGTGTGTGTGTGTATAGGTGTGTGTGTGTGTGTGTGTAGGTGTGTGTGTGTGTGTGTGTGTATAGGTGTGTGTGTGTGTGTGTGTGTGTGTTTGTGTATGCGTATAGGGTGTGTGTGTGTGTGTATAGGCGTGTGTGTGCGTGTGTGTGTGTGTGTGCGTGTGTGTGTGTATGTGTGCGTGTGTGTGTGTATGGGTGTGTGTGTGTGTGTGTTTGTGTGTGTGTGTTGTGTGTGTGTGTGTGTGTGTATGCGTGTGTCTGTGTGGTCCTACCTGAGGTTCTTGCGCAGGGAGGCAGGGTCGTTGGCCAGTAACGTGTTCACCAGACCAAACAGCTGCATCACCCTCTCATCCTGCCTCAGGTCCTCGTGGCCCTTCAGCAGGAACATGAACTCATGGCCGCTGCTGCCTGCAGGGGGCGACAAACACCACACAGCGTTACCCCACCAGACTTCATGATAGTTAACACACACTGCCTTGTGGGACAGGCGTGTGGCGTTTTGATGACGCCTTAATGTGTGCGCATTTCATAAATCTCTTCAATTTCTCCTCCGACGTGTTTCTGACTGCACCAACGCGCTCGCACGACTCCGCCATTGTAGCGTTAGCATCAAACACATTTAGCTTGCGTTTGAAGGGTGGTATAAATGCCACAACACTCGGTTCACCCCGCCATCGCCGTTTAGACAGTATGTCATACGTCACGCCAGACGCGGGCGCTGTCGTGTTACACGCCACGCCTCTGATTCCGGAACGCCGGCATGCCATGTGACAGCACAGACGGGGGGGGGGGATTACGCCGGCTTTGTTGGGTTCTGTGTAAAAAAGCAGAGCCGGCATAATGACGGATATCTTCACGGCGATATGGCGGGATCTCTGTATAAAAAGGGCTTATAGGATACAACCCAAAGCCAGAACAAGGGACAGGGAAACGACTTCACAACGAGTGACGTCCCGGATGACGTGAACGGTGACATGACCACCGACAGCCCCAACCGTGCATCTCGAGGAGAGAATCTGAACTGACTCCAAGTCCAAACTATACTTTCTTTGTCTGTTGTCCTTATTGCCTTTCTCAGCCGATAAGGAAAGTTACTTTAAACACACCAGGTAACTTTTTCACCGTAGCTGGCAGCTTTTTTATTTGTCTTGTGTTTTTTTCCGTCTCTCCACTGAACTCTGTGGTTCCAGGAGAAGGTTTGATTGCACTGTGGGGTGGATGGATGTCATCCTTCAGCGGTTCACATCGTTTTGAGCAAAAAAGACGGCAGTGAAGACGTTACGCAGTGCAGGTTAGGACAGGACCGTCAGTCTTCCAGTGAAAAGGTTACACAGTGCAGGTTAGGACAGGACCGTCACGTCTTCCAGTGAAATGGTTACACAGTGCAGGTTAGGACAGGGCCATCACGTTTTCCAGTGAAATGGTTACACAGTGCAGGTTAGGACAGGGCCATCACGTCTTCCAGTGAAATGGTTACACAGTGCAGGTTAGGTTAGGACAGGACCGTCACGTCTTCCAGTGAAAACGTTACGCAGTGCAGGTTAGGACAGGGCCATCACGTCTTCCAGTGAAAACGTTATGCAGTGCAGGTTAGGACAGGGCCGTCACGTCTTCCAGTGAAAAGGTTACACAGTGCAGGTTAGGTTAGGAGAGGACCGTCACGTCTTCCAGTGGAAGAAAGTAGTTATGGAGGCGTCACATCATCATCGTTTGTCCAGGAGAAGCACTTATTTCCAACTCATCGCTGCGTGGAGCAGCCATCCATGAACAAGAGCGTAATCAAGGAATCCCAGAAACAGCGTTCTGGAGGGAATTCCCCCGAAAATGTATGGCTCCAATCACAGTGTTGGTACAGGCACCAAACCTGCCGTAACAGACTGTTTCTTTGGTCCTCGGTCAAACAAACTACCAAAACAGCAGCTGTGCTTGTGTGGGTTATATTACTGATGTCCTTCAATGTGAAGGTCGTCCTCTTTTTCTGCAGCGATTCAGTAAAGCCTTAAAAACACTGTCCACATATATACCTGTGTCTATATACATATGTATTCATGTATTTCTCACACACATGTATGTATGTAAATATTATTCTATTATTTTAACACTTTATCACTCTTTTTTATATTTTATGTCTGTCGCTTGACAGTGCCTGAAAATACTAACTCTTACCCATGATGGTGAGCTTGCGGGGACACTCTGGCTACTAACTCTTACCCATGATGGTGAGCTTGCGGGGACACTCTGGCTACTAACTCTTACCCATGATGGTGAGCTTGCGGGGACACTCTGGCTACTAACTCTTACCCATGATGGTGAGCTTGCGGGGACACTCTGGCCACTAACTCTTACCCATGATGGTGAGCTTGCGGGGCCTCTGCTTGGAGGTGATGACCTGGAGGGAGGCGGCGATGGACTGGATGCGGATGATGGGCTGGTTGGGGTCGTATGTGCCGGGCACAGCTAGCTCCAAGTCGCGGCACATCAGCAGCTTGGGAGACACATACTGCAGCTCCAGGGACGTCAGCTGGAGGATGGATAGGGACAGGAAATAGGAGTGTAAGGGTTCGATAAATAATGTGATAATGCTTATTAGCATTAGCACACAATGCAGAGGTACACCTGCTAATTAGCATTAGCACATGATGCGGAGGTACAGCTGCTAATTAGCATTAGCGCACGATGCGGAGGTACAGCTGCTAATTAGCATTAGCATACAATGGAGAGGTACAACTGCTAATTAGCATTATCACACAATGTTGTGGTACAATTGCTAATTAGCATTAGCACACAATGTTTTGGTACAATTGCTAATTAGCATTAGCACACAATGTTTTGGTACAATTGCTAATTATCATTGGTATACAATGCTGTTGTACAACTGCTAATTAGCATTAACACATGATGCAGAGGTAACACTGCTAATTAACATTAGCACACGATGCAGAGGCACAGCTAGTCGTCGGTGTAGGGCTTTTATTTTGTAAAGACGGAATGTCACACTTTCAGAAGCAGCCAAAATATGCAGCGTCATGGTTTGTTCTATGCAGAAAAGTGAAACAGTTATATATCCCCAAGTGTGCTTACGCAATCATTACACAATCAAACTGTTATTACTGTGAATGTTAATCAGTTTAAAGGGAATAAATCAATCCACTGAAAAGCTGTAAACACCAGCAGAGACCCTACTGTGGTGGCCTGGATTATGAGGAAGACTAGCAAGTAATAAAACAGCCGAGGCAGGCTTCACGGGCCACGGCACGCTCCAAGCACCCAAAGCCGATAGGACGTGCCCGTCGTCCGGCGATTATTAGAATTAACAGCAGCAAAACGTGCTAAATCATGAGCGGCGCCGCTTGGGAATAGAGCAGTGGCGTACACTGGCCGCACCTGTTTAATAATGCGCCCGTCTGGCAGCTGTGTGCGTTACGCTTAAGCCCTCTAATGGGCAAGGGAAAAGTACACTGATAATCAAAGAAGAAACCTTGAGATGGAGCACAGAGGGAGGGATCCATCCTTCCAGGGATGGTTCGGCGTGCAGCCTAACCATCCTTGGAAAGACGGATCCCTCCCCCTAACCTAGCCTCATAAAGTCTCACTCCCTTGTTAAACAAGTTTCTCTGTTCAGAGACCTGCAGGTCACCCTGTCCTTCTCCAACAAGCGTCAGACGCACAACCCGACGAGACCACTGGGCCAATGAGCGTTAATGTGAAGTGCTTTGGGTTCTCACAGTGTATAAATCCAGCCCATTGACCCTTTAATAGACACGCCGTAAAACAGTAGATGAGGCCTGTGTTTCCACTTCCCGGTGGAAGTCCTCTGAAAACCTGTGCCGGAGGAACGCCGAGGTCCACCGAGGTCTTCATCAGAGCGGCCCTCTCTTCCTAGAAACACCTAGGGGCCCTCCGGCCGGACGCTGGGAGTACATTTTGACTGGTATTTGGAGGAGAACACTGCAGTGTTCTGTTGTTTTTGTCTCTAGAAATCCACTATTGGTTCAGCCATTAACCTGGTGAGTCACCGACAGCCTGACTCACTGCTCCAGCAGCAGTGTGTTGTTAAAACACTGCCCAGTGTCTCCAGGGGAGGAAAAGATTATGGAAAGATCTGCTGATAGTGTAACCGATCCTCATATCCTGCTCTCCAGTGATTATTGAGAGGGGATAGGGGATCAATAGTTTAAAGTCTAAGTGAGGCCCCCTGTTTCAACTTTGTGATACTTTCTTTTAAGCTAGTTCCATCCAGCGATGTCGTATATGAAAGTGTCCGAGAAGCTTAACCCTCTCTCGGACGCGGGCATCAAAATCAACCACTGACCAGATGGAGCTCCACACATCCATACACACCTCGCCCCCGCTGACCAGATGGAGCTCCACACATCCATACACACCTCGCCCCCGGTGTCCCTCCGACGTGACAGCGAAGTGCATCAGCACTGCGGTGCTCCCGCTGTACGCTTCTCTAGCGAGTCATTTAGCCGCTTTAATCCACAGAGACTTCATGAAGGAGCAGGGTAGGGGCTAGGATGCCTACAGGTAGACGGAGCAGATAAGGGGATGGAACCCAGAACCTTTCAGCTGGGAGTCCACTCCACCACACTATCCTGCCTCCATGGTAGCTCGTGTACCTGAGGCAGCTGCTTGGAGATGCGTCTGAAGACGTGGTAGTAGAGGTCCCAAGCCTGCGTCAGGTCCTTGACGTTCCCCGAGCGCATGTACTTCCTGCACCAGTCCTGCGCCTCCATCAGGTCCCGCCCGTAAGCCTGTGACAGGAAGTGACATAATTAAACATCTGTGCAATCATAATTAAACATCTGTGCAATACAAAAGGCTACGGTTTGCTGGTGGTGTTAGCTAGCGATACCTTGTGTTGGCTACTGATAGCTTGTGTTAAGTGATGTTAGCTATCGATAGCTGGTGTTAGCTAGTGTTAGCTGGTATTAGCTAGCGATAGCTGATATTAAGTGGTGTTAGCTAGCGATAGCTGGTATTAGCTAGCGATGGCTCGTGTTAGTGGCTGATAGCTAGTGTTAGCTGGTATTAGCTATCGATAGCTTGTGTTAGCGGCTGATAGCTAGTGTTAGCTGATATTAAGTGGTGTTAGCTAGCGATAGCTAGTGTTGGCTGGTATTAGCTAGCGATAGCTCGTGTTAGCGGCTGATAGCTAGTGTTGGCAGCCTGGGACGGACCTGGTTGAAGGAGGTCTCTTTGAGCGTCTGCGGGCCCCTCTCCATCATGGCGTGCAGGGGCTCCAGGACGGCGAACATGCCCTTGACGTTGCGCTCCCCGAAGTAGAGGCGCGATGCCTCCTCCAGACCCTCGTGCCACATCTCATGCCACAAGATGGCCACCCGGATCAGCTCCTCGCTCACCTGGGGTCCAACAATACACAACCTTTATTCTTACAGAACCTTTTGAAACAGTTACAAAGCGGTTCACACATATGTTAAAAACTGCATCGATATAATACTGAATTAAAAAAAATATAGAAATGTAAAATAAAGTAACACAACAAGGGGAATACACATAAAAGTGTACATACTAGAATACCAGTGAATACAGATAGGCTAGTTAAATTAGTCCCACTAACATGGGAGATAACTAATAATACAGGTGGTTACATTTGTACCACCAAGATGGCTGATAACAGTGGCTAGAAAAGGGTAAACGTGTCCTACCAAGATGGCTGATAACAGTGGACAGTGAAGGGTAAACGTGTCCTACCAAGATGGCTGACAACAGTGGACAGTGAAGGGTAAAAGTGTCCTACCATGATGGCTGACAACAGTGGACAGTGAAGGGTAAAAGTGTCCTACCATGATGGCCTGCTGGACCAGGGTGTTGCAGTGCTCACACATGTTCTTCAGGATCTTGTTAGCAGCGTTGTGGCGGGCGGTGGTGGTGGATTTGGACGCCACGGTTAGCGGGTAAATCAACGCCTTAAAAAAACCAAAAACAATCGTTATTTCTTCATATCAACATTGAAATCACCTTGACTTCCTAAATCTATGTGTTCTAATATATGTGTGTTACCTGGGGGTGGTAGTGTTATGAACAGGGGGGTAGGATGTGTGTTACCTGGGGGTGGTAGTGTTATGAACAGGGGTGTGTGTTAGGATGTGTGTTACCTGGGGGTGGTAGTGTTATGAACAGGGGTGTGTGTTAGGATGTGTGTTACCTGGGGGTGGTAGTGTTATGAACAGGGGTGTGTGTTAGGATGTGTGTTACCTGGGGGTGGTAGTGTGATGAACAGGGGTGTGTGTTAGGATGTGTGTTACCTGGGGGTGGTAGTGTTATGAACAGGGGTGTGTGTTAGGATGTGTGTTACCTGGGGGTGGTAGTGTTATGAACAGGGGTGTGTGTTAGGATGTGTGTTACCTGGGGGTGGTAGCGCCCAATGTCGGTCAGCAGCTGGTGAATGAGGCGTCCCACCAGGGCCCGGGGCGTGTCGATGCGGGCGATCAGCTGAGGGATCACCTGAGGAGACACACCAGAGGGTTTCAACACTAGGACCAACACGCTGGAGAGATTAACTAGCACATACTGCAGGGGTATGAGATGGGGCTTTTTGGTAAAGGAATTAAAACAGACATCATTTTATTGAGACACCTAAATATGTTTGAATAATGAGAGACAGACAGACAGACAGAGAGAGATATAAAGAGCCAGAGAGAGACAGACAGACAGACAGATGACTACCTGTAACCAGGTGTCTATCTGAATGGTCTTGATGCCCTCCACGAGGGCCTCGTTCACATCAGGCCAGTGTCCGTAGTCAAACCACAGAGTCAGGACCCTGCGCAGGAAGAAAGCATTTAGTCAAATACAACATGCAGTCCACACCAGTGGCCACTAGAGGTCCCCTTGCTTCCAGCTATGGCTGCTCTCTGCACTTCATAGTACAGTAGTACAATATGTACAACTGCACAGTACAGTAGTACTATGAACTAAAAAGTACAGTGTACTTGTGTTGTTTACGGTGTACAGTACAGTGCACTTTCTAGTGAAGTACCCTGATTGTAATTTAATATGACCAATTTAGTGTTATAGTGTTAGTGCTCTACTGCATTATACTGTATAGTACTGTTATAAAGGCCGGTTGGCTCTCTGAACCCAGGTCCTCTGAGCGGGGGGATGAAGGTCAGAGGTTGCGTGTCGGCCTGGTATCCAGGTGTGTCTCACCTGAGTGTGTCCTGGAGGTTGTTGCCCCGGGACAGGGAGATGGAGCGGAAGAAGCCCTGGACTGCAGGCACAGTGTACAGCAGCAGAGTCTTGGACAGGTCCTGCAGGTCCTGGATCCAGACACAAAACCTTAGGTTAGGCCGGTCTCATCACACACACACACCAATACACATACCTGTATATACATACACATGCATGAATGTCTATTATATATTAGTGTGTGTGAATTGAGTACTACATAAGCATGCAGCGCGTGCGCACGCACGCACGCACGCACACGCACACACACACACACACACACACACGTTGGATAAAAGAGTTTGTTAAATAATTGAATAGTAATAGCAAGATACATAGTTTTAATACGGTGTATTAAGTAAACATTACACACAAGATAAACGTGACTCTTAACATCTAATCAGAATGAAGGTACACAAGCCAGCGTTAATGTAACCTGTGGCCTTCATTACAGCCTAAACACTCCCTTTCATGTGGAGCGTGTCCTAAGCTGTCTGCATAATACCACATTTGACCCTGTTGACCCTTCACCCCTCACCCTACAATTAAGATCCACATCAAAGACCACGGATGGGCAGGCGATGATGTGGGCTTCAGGCACCAACTTCACACACTTGACCTCTGACTTCAAAACCTGTTTATTCCTCCATCCCAGCGTTACCAGAGACCAGGCTTTCCCCGGGTCTGTTCCCTGACCAGCTGGGACGTGATCCACCGCTGGATCCACAGGTTTCCACAACCCAGAGAATAAACCACGGTGGGACTGTCAAATCATATACACATAGCTCCTAATTCAAAGTGATAATCCTTAATCCTTAATCCATTCATACCCGTATTTCCATTTAGTCATTCCATTTTGTCATTTAGCAGATACTTTTAAGTGAGGCTGAGAGCAACAAAGCACACAATCAATATTTGGAGCATCAACAAAAATTCAAAGTGCTGCACAACCACGTTTCTAAAAGCCACCTGGACCGGAATCAGAGACATGTTTGGTTCTTTATTCATAGTGGTCAAATGCACAGTAGGAACCGAATCGTGACAAAGGCATGAGTCGTCTTTTTTAGTTTATTTTTTTTTTACCAACGTCAGCAGTAATCATCCTGCGGTCACACGTCCATCATTTTGAATGACAATCCCTCCTCTCTGTGCGTCTCTCGACTCGCCGGGTCTGTCCGTCTCAGTTTCCCTCCAGCTTTTATTGGGTTTAAATAAACACACGTGAACAGCCAGAGCACCAGGCTCTCCATTCACTGTGAACTCAAGGTTAACTCTAACCCCCCCCTGCCTACTTCAGGCCCTGGGGCTGACAGGCGGGTGTATGCGTGATTTAGGACACGCTACGTTCTCCGTGACGGACGGGGCACGCGGCAACAGACGGCGGTGTGTAATCTTGGGCATACCTGCGACGGGCCAGCGTGACCCGCCGCTAAACACGGGGTCTTCCCCTAACAGGCCAGTAAAGAACAGCTGAGGCGCTGAGCATTCTGGGAGGCCAGGGTGGTATTTATTTGGATGCTTTTGTGTGTTGGGCGCTTTGGAACAAAGCACAAGAATAAAGGCCATTGAAAACCCAGTGACCTCTGGTCTGGTGTGGGTCGCATGTGGATGTGTTGTGTAGGTGTGTGTGTGTGTAGGGGGTGGTTGTGTGCATTCCTGCTCCTTTGTGGGTATTTTATGTGTGTGTCGTGTGTGTGTTTGTGTATCTTTATGTGTGTGGCTTCTCTGCGTGTGGTATTGTCTAGTTGTGTTCTTGGTTTAGAATTCGCTTTGTATGGCTTTTATGTGTTTGTGTGTGTGTGTTTGTTTGCGTGCGTACATTTGCACGCGTGCGTGTTTTTTCGTGTGTGCGTTTGCGATTGTGTGTGTAAAAGTGCATACACGTGTTTGCATGCGTGTGTGTGTGTGTGTGTTTAAAAATGTGTGTATGTGTGTGTGTGTGTGTGTGTGTGTGTATGCGCGTGCATGTGTATACATACGCATGCGCATGTGCGATGGTTTGTGTGCATGCGAGTACACATGCATGAAGCCTGACCTCGGTGACCTTCTTCTGGCCGGGCGCGGGGCTGTGGTCAGTGCTGTCCGCCTCGCTGTCGCTGTTGCTAGCCTCGCTGTTAGCACCGCTAGCGTGCCGCAGCTTCTTCTTGTCATCGCGGCCCTGGCTCTGGTGCTTGTAGTGGAGCACTGCCTCGAAGTTCATCACCGCCCACGCATGCCAGGCCTGGGAACACACACACACACACAGACACACACACACAGACACACAGAGACACAGACACAGACAGACAGGATGGATCAGGTTCCTTGGCGTTACACAACTGTCTTGTTTTGGTGGTTATGGCATCGATTTCCAGTGGCTTGATAAGATCTAGTCAGAGGCGGATGGTTTATTGTAATCCACACCGAAGCCTCTCAGATCTCCACCGTTGTCCAACTACTAAACGTGGAGGGCCCAGGCCCAGGGGACGCCAGGGATCGGTGGAGTGGCTAGGTCAGGACTCACCTTGTACCAGTTGCGGTCGTGCTCGGTGGAGTGGCTGTAGTACTGCAGGACCTTGGGAATGGTGCTCTCGTTGATGCCCTGCAGGCTCAGCTGCCACTCACCCAGCTTCAGGAAGCACCTAGAAGGATGCAACATATTCATAACCGGGAATAATAGGCAGAGAGAGAGACCCACATGTCTATCTAACCGGTGTTGATTCCCTCCGGAGGTAATATGAATATATAAACAAGAGAAGCAGGGGGATGTTTAGAGTTAGGTTGTCTTGCCTGTAGACTTTGAGGAGACCCTCTCAGGATCTGGTGAGAGGGTCGGACTTCTTTTCTTTCCAAAAAGGCAAATCGATCTAATTTCATTCGTGATTTATTTTGCACAACATTGGCTCGCTAGCTTTATTGGCACGCTAGTTAAAATCGTATTAAAGTCATATTGATGTCTGTAGAAAAACGCAATAATCAGCAAATGAGGCTTGACTACATGCCATGGTAACAAAAGTAATTATCACCCAAAGAGGTACGACTATAACTATCCGTAGGCGTAAGAACAGCTGTCAACCTGAATATATTACATAACTTTCATTACCCTGGTTTAAAGTCCACTATCACTGGTAGAAGCGTATTCATACAAATACATGAGGAACAAAAGCACTGTTGTGACAGATTTACACAAAGACCATCAACAGGAGTTTAACACCACGCTACTGTTGAGCACAGGGTCAGGTGGCTGAACCCCTCATCTGGACACATGGACGGCCCAATGGAAGATATCATGACGCCATTAATCACGTGGATTACTGTCAAAAGCACTTTCTGGAAGCCACTTGGAGGCCGTGTACAGATCTTCCATTACAAGCTCAGATTAAAGACCTGGCAGCAGCCCTCCGTTAGGAGAGCAGCAGCACGGGGTCCAAACCCTGCCTTCATCCATCACTTTAATAGGCAGGCTACACCGACTACGAATTAGTTCAGCTCGCGGTGTCCACGCACTCCGCAGCTGGCCGGACAGCGGGACCGGGTCAGAGGGGGTACGGCTGTCCCTCCGATCAAATCGCCACCCCGTTGGGGAGACCGGGGATAACGTCATTTTGTTTTGAGTGCTTTTCCACGCGGGGTTCACAGCACAGGTTCACCGCTGGGCGCACGCCAGGCGTTTACATTTAGATGAGGCGAAATGGGATTAACGGCTGAGATGATGGTGTGTGAAGGGGGTGGACTGGTGGAGGGGGGACGGTGGAGTTGTTATGGGACACGGCAGCCCGGTGGAACGGCATGTTCAGGGTTTTATTAATCTCACAAATAAGTGGAGAAATTGCACAAATTAATGGACCAGAATGCACACGAAACTTTTTTGTAGGAAGATGGAGGGGCATGGTGGGAGGAGACGGAGTGTGTATGAGTGACAGTAAGTACACCAGGTGTGTACCGTTCCACATGGCCGACCTGTATTCCAGAAAGTGTGCCAAAGCGTCTGCAGACAGGGCAGACAGGAGAGGCCCTACCCAGAACCAAACCAGTGTTTAACCTCCACACGCATTCCACTTAAAACCCCCTGTCCCTGTCTGGGTGACACGCTACACCGTCCTCTCCTGTGTCACGCTCGCTTGTTGTTATACAAGATTAATGAAGTGTGGAGAATCCAGGAGCACGCGTGTCTGTGTGTGAGGTGGTGGTGGTGGTGGAGGCGGAGGTGGTAAAGGTGCAGACCAGATGCTTATACTGTATGTTTTACTGTAAGTACGGACGTCTGCGGCCCTAAATATTTAAATATGTGTTCCTTGCAGTGGTCCCCTCAACCGTTTTCAGTTGTCTAGACGACGTGACTGCACCCAATGTTGCTCGGCAGGAAGGGAAAAACAATAGTAAAAAAAACCCGGAAAATAACGAACGTCTAGATGGTTTCTGCTTCCATCTCCCATGGGCATTCATTTGAAGTCCCATCTTATTTTGGACGGGCTTTAATGATCGTATTGTAAATAGTTTTACGGGGCCCGCAAAGTGCTCAAACAACTTCCACAGGGCTTTGAGGTCTTTTAGAAGCCCGTTCTGGGAATGGTAAACTTTCCCCTTTCTAATCTAATAAGCTGGCCTCCTGATGCCTCAAAACAAAAGGTTAGAAATGATCCTGCCAGTATGAGAGCAAAAGGGCTTTCAATACCAAAAACGATTTAGCTGAATCAGGGTTCTTCTTCGGCCACCATTTTGTGCCAAAATCACTGGGCAAGTTGTTCCATAGGATGATGAGAGAGGCCAAATACGAGAGGAAGGGCAGAGGGTTGGCAGGAGACTCAGGTA
This sequence comes from Trachyrincus scabrus, assembly GCA_900303215.1. NCBI lineage: Eukaryota > Metazoa > Chordata > Actinopteri > Gadiformes > Macrouridae > Trachyrincus > Trachyrincus scabrus. Next base: position 12,065 of record OMNO01079959.1, read on the forward strand.
CTACATCTTTCATCCAGAACGGCTTACAGTGAACTTTTACGTGTCATTAGTGCGGTAAGGGTCGGACATATGGGTTCCAACCCAGAACCTTTCAAGTGGAACGCTAGACTCTCCCGATGCCTCAATAGAGAAGGTTAACTCTCGTGCTCTGGATGGGTCCAGCCGCCTAGGCCCAACTCGCGTACCTGGGGCCCGGGGCGAGAAGCAAGACTCAACACCTGGCCTGTTACCTGGGGGCACGGTGCCATGCTTGGGTGACAAACCTGGGCACGCCAAGCCAGGAGACGTGATCTCTGCCAGGCCAGAGATGCAGAAACACAAAGAGCTTGATGAGCGCTGAGCATGAAGTGCTAGCAGAAAGACAGCAGCAGTGGTTTGTGCCAAGCTGGGTCCTTCTGATGGAAACAGTGCAGAACGCTCTTCATGTGACCTGTAGTGTTTACAATATAGGCTCCAAGGATATATGAGGCTGCTTTTTCCCTTGCGTCGGCTCGTCAGTGTCGATTTCCCCCAGCGCTATCGAGTGGTAGTGTGGGAGACGCCACGATGGTACTTAAAGTCATTTAACAGCACCTGCAGAACATAATGACTCACTGGCGATGGTTCAGGTACGCTTGAGTTGAACTCTGGCCAGCCTCAATGTTCCTAACAAAGGCTTTGGACTGTGACCAGGGCCAATAGTATAACGGTATTGAACCAATGTTAATCTGTGCATCCATCAGAGGAGATGGTTTTATTTCTTCAGTAACCACACCTGCTGAAGGTGAGGACAGCCCAGTGGTGCATGTAGGAGCGGCTGTCATGCCATGCTTGGGTTTACCACCACACCTTTTAAGCGATTACATTCCTAAACCTTTTCAGGACAAATCTCCATCCATGACCAATTCTTCATGACTTGATGAAAGCTCCTCCGTTTCTTCTCTATACTTTTTAGGTTTGGCATCTGGTATGTGTACATAAAGGACTACCGAAGACCGCTACTGGCTTGGGGTGAGGGGGAGTAGGGGGGATGAAGAATCACGATTATTATCTTCTATGATTCTGAATCGATTCACAACTTTCCTTTTGTCTTAGGTTTACCTTTGTGTGTTTACATTATTGCTCAGTTGTTAACTTCTTCAAATATAAAAACCACATAATCTTAGACACACTTTACTCTGCTTTCATGCTATCATTTACCACACCGTCTTTCTTAGCGCACGGCGGACTGGAGTAGATCCTGACCTTCTTACCCCTATGTACTGACACGAGAATCCAATCGAATCGTGACCCCAAGAATCAAAATCGAATCGAATAGTGAGATACCAAAATATTCACACCCCTAGTGGTGAGCTAGATGCTTGGTGGTGAGCTACAGGCCTGATAGAGGGGCTGATGAGCTACAGACCTGGAGGGGCTGATGAGCTACAGACCTGTGAGGGGGTGATGAGCTACAGACCTGGAGGGGGTGATGAGCTACAGACCTGGAGGGAGTGATGAGCTACAGACCTGGCCATGAGTTTGTGGAGCTCCTGCTTGTGCTGCTGGTCCTCGGCTGCGATGGCGTGCTGCGCCTGCTGTTGCATCCCCTGCACGAAGTGCTGCATGTGCTGGAAGGCATCGATCTGGAGGGAACACGACACGACACACAACCGCTTTACAGCAACATGTGGCAGAGCTGGGTTTTTTTTTCGAGCCAATAACAAACACAACTAATGCATTCCAAAGGGCTCAAGGACTGTAATTTCCCTGTTTCTGTTCTCTTGCATGAGGTAAGATTAACAAAGAAGGCACCGGTGGTTGAGGTCAATTGCAAGTAAACTGTTTTAAGAGTGGCGGTTATTTCCATGTCATTAATCAGAATTGCACACATTAATGAAAGCAAGACTGGTGGGTACTTTAGCTGCAAATGTTCTGAACGAAAGCTAGTCTGACTTCTTGTTGATGCCTTCGTGTTGTTCCACACAAAATCAGGAGAAAACCAAACGCAAATCGGGAGACACGGGACAGCTGAACGTCATGCATCACCATGACCACCGGCGCTAAACAAAGCTAACGGATGACAGATGCTCAAAGCACAACATCAGGGGTGAAGCTGTAGAAGATTTAACTCCATGTCAACGTTGACTCACAGACACCTCCACAGCCCACAGTCGTTCACTGAACGGAAACCGCCGAGCGACCAATGGACAGGCAGGAGGAGAGACGAGGCGGCGGTGACGTGCTCGGTGCCGGTAACGTACACCGAGCACGGGTGGTGTCGGGTGGTGTAAACGAGAGACTCCGGCGTGGTAAACACAGCGCTGGTGTCAGGCGGAGCGGTCACACTTACCTAAGCCTCCGTCACAAACTCCCCTAATGAGCCCTGCAGAGCAGGAGCCACAACCACTAAAAGGAGCAACACCTGGTAAAGAAAGGAACACGGGCAGCGCGTGGCGTGCTGGACAC
>OMNO01079962.1:0-13259 GCA_900303215.1 Trachyrincus scabrus
GGGGTACACACACACATATATATACACATATATAAATACACACAGATACACACACAGAGACACAAACACAGACACACACACACACACACACACACACACATACACATAAATATAAATATATAAATACACACAGAAACACAGAAACACACACACATTCACAAACACACACATAGGCATATGGAGACAGAGATCCACATACACACACACACACACACACACACACACACAGACAGACAGACAAACACACAAACACAATTGTGTTGTACTCAATGCCCGGCGCTGATAAGCACATTTGCCACAGCATATGTCATCATCTAGGTGACATTTCATGGTGCGGTTGCCCTTCCTCATCAGATAATTGACCCGTTTGTGGAAGTGGAGATCATCGGTCTGCCTGCTGATTGCTGCAAGGAACAGACACGGGTGGTGGATGACAATGGTAAGAGACATGCACATACACACACACACACACACACACACAGTCCACGAAGCGGTACATACATACAGAGAACGGTGTGTGTTGGTGTGTATGTCGTGTGTTGTGTGTGCATGTATGTCTGTGTCAGTTATATGCATGTCCGTGTGTGGGTGTCCTCCACAAGAAAAGGCTATGAAGGCATAGTTGAGACACGGTAATGTGATATTATAGTACTGGGTACTATAATATCACATTACCATGATATGATATTATAGTTCTGGGTACACACCGGTGCACTTAGTATGCCCTCTGGTAGGTCATTACTATCTGCTCCATCGATCACCTTTATGAGGTCTAGGTAGATGTCCATGCTTCCACTATTGGATCGATCTATCAAATAGTTACTCTGTCTCCTTGTGTCTCATTGTGTGGATGTGTGTGTGTGTGTGTGTGTGTGTGTAGGTTTCAACCCAGTGTGGGAGGAGACCCTGTCCTTTACGCTCCACATGGCGGAGGTGGCCCTGGTCCGGTTCCTAGTCTGGGATCACGACCCCATCGGGCGAGACTTTGTTGGCCAGCGGACTGTTCCCTTCAGCAGCCTCATGCCTGGTTCGTGTCCTCTTTCATGTTCATATTTACAGTATTAAAACAGGTAGCAGGTAACACAGGTCATTTTTAGTCATTACTTGAGTTATTAAGGGAAATACTGAGAAATACAAGAATGATCTGAAATAATAACAGTAATAGCTAACCAGACATTCAATAAATGTACAGATATACGATATAAGTATAGTATAGTATAGTATAGCATAATATACCTGTAAAATGAGCAACATTTGTATTTAAAATGTGTATGTCTAACTTGTAATGACATTTCTATGATAACACATAAGTTGTAAACAAACCTCAAGGCACATTGTAAAGGTCATATGGAACGACGGGTTGTTGTTATCCCAGTGCAACACGGCAGTCTCTGAACTCATCTCTATACAGTCTGCCCTCAGGCAGCTACATGTGTACCAGCCACACGCCATGTGTCCCTCGCTGGCTCACATGCTCACTAACCCGTTTAATTAGCCCTTTACTCATTTACCAGTTTAATGCTTGCTCACTTACTAATTCCCCAATTCGACTCAGTAACTTGGTCAGACAGTCAGCTACCGTGGTCATCGGTCACTCTCTCTCTCTCTCTCGCTCTCGCTCTCTTGGTCATTCGCTACCTTTCTCAAGATTCAGGATTCAAAGGCTTTATTGGCATGAAAAACATACATTTACATTTAGCCAAATCACAAAAAGAACAATAAGATACAGCATAACATAGAAAATAATAATAGTAAAAATACAATATTGAAACTATAGATTATTATATATTACGCCATTAAATGCAAGAGTCTAAAGTGTCCTCTCTCTCTGTCTCTCTCTCTGTCTCTCTCACTCTCTGTCTCTCTCTCTCTCTCTCTCTCTCTCTCTCTCTGTCTCTCTCTCTCTGTCTCTCTCGCTCTCTCTCTGACCTCAGGTTACAGACATGTGTATTTGGAGGGTTTGACGGAGGCTTCTATTTTTGTACATATTTCAGTGCATGACATCTACGGAAAGGTAAGAGGTAAGATTGCGTAACAAAGTTACGCAATCTTTTTCCCAATTTCCCATTTATATTCCCTGTATGGACTAACCCTTCCTCCACAGTGATATTTACTACAAGAGCACATTCTGCTGTTAAAGAATACAACAGTCAATAAGGAACCGAATGGGGCTGTTTGTCTCTCAATCCAACGGTCCATTCAAGCTAAGCTCCTTCCCAACCCTTTGTTTTTCTAGTGGAGCCCCCTAATCCTGAACCCCAGCTTTACCATAATGCACTTTCTAGGATCTAACAAGGTAGTTTGATGCCATGGAGTTTATGTGAAGCATCGCATGAAGCCGTAATGCATGAGTGCAGTAAAAGTGGTCTTTGTGTTCTGCTGTAGTCACAGTGGGGTGTTGTGTGCATGATGGTAAGCCTTTTGGCAATGGCATAACAACGCTATTAAATGCTGCACATGTTGTGAAATTAGTTTTTGGCATTTGTTGTATGTGGCTGTGTAAGTACATTTGTGAAAATTAGAATTAGACTTGCATGATCATCTAAAATAGATTGTGCAGGCTGGTTTTGTCTGGTGACTTGAGAGGTTGTGGCGCCCTCTATGGGTTCAAGGTGCTTTTGGTTGAACTGTAAATGAAGATTAGATCAATGCATGGCTTTCGATATTCCCAGTACCTAATTATATCCAAAGTACTTCCATTCAGTTTTTCTTTGATATGCATCTTGCTGGTACCTTGTGACTATTTTAGTGTTTTAGTGTCTTTTTGTTTCCTGGTTGTCTGTTCTCTATTGTTTCCGTTGATCACATTGGTCCATTTCTCTTGCCTATAGGGTCACCAGCTACGGGGCATAAGGGGCTTCTTCAGCCGTTCCTCTAAGTCCTCTGTGGAAGCCAACTCTCCCGCTACTTTAAAAACCCGTTCCATCAGCGACCACCTGCTGCGTCGCACGGCCAGCGCCCCTGCGAAGGGACGCAAGAAGACCAAGATGGCCCTCGCCGAGTCGATGGCCTCCATATCGGACCAGAAGCACAGCGCCGGGCCAGGAGGAGCGAGTGTAGTGGTACAAGAGGGAGCGGTGGAGAAGCGCCCCCAGCCACGACCCTCTCTCACCCACCGACCCATCTCCATGCCCCTGGACAGGCTCCTGGAGGGGCAACTCAACCTTTGCTCCCCAGATGAGGAGGTCCATCAGCTGGGCGTGGACGCCATTATCGGTGGGTATTTGATGGCTACCTGGAATCTAAAGTACCAACTGAATAAAGGAACATCTACTCATTGACAGGAGGATACAGTATACTCATACATGCAAGATGGAGAATCTATATAATCTATATAGGCACACAACAAGCTTCCATTGTTCTTAGAATAGATTGGTTCACATACCTAATGTGGTTTGTCAATGCCCCATGTCTTCCTCGTCTTTATTGTTAAACTGTTTTCAACTGCATTTTGCTTTGACGTGTCTGCACTGTGTTAACTTTATGCAGTATTTTCACTTTTAACCTTTCATTGTTGATCAACTGAAGACTGTTAGTTACGCTCCCTTATACGTTAACTTGCTTTTTCTGTTCCCTCTTCACCCTGCTGTGCTTCTTTGTAGTAGAGCACTGACTAGGATTTCCCTGCAGGTAATCTAAAACACCTATTACTTGGAGGTTGGTCATCATGTATTTTCTCCGGTACTTTGCTGCCATTTGGGGAATAAATTTTGCTGTGCGTTTTTTTTTTACCCCCACTCGACCAAAATGAACCCATCCGACCATGCCTTTCCTGAATGGTTCACTGTTTGGATGCTTCCGTTTTTTGCAGTCACAACTTCATTTCCCAAGCCCCCTTCCACAGTTGTACTTGGTGGTACATTCCATTTGTCTGTGTATTGCAAGTGCTTTGTTGTCGGCTAGGCTACAGGTTGTTCATTGTTGTTTGGCTTGGTGTTCTCTGTTCACTGGTACAATGTATGCATTATCTAATTACACTGCATCTCCTTTGTCAACAGGAATGAGTCCCTTAGACCGGCCCAGGTCTACGTCTGTGGGTCTCCTGATCGAATCGCCAGCCACCGATCAACTGAGTTTCCCATCCCCTTCAAAGACATTCACGGATAGAATTACACAGCGCAGCCAATCAGTGGAGACCTCTCATCTCGTCATTGGCGAAGAGGAGGAAAGAGGTGGAGATGATTATTCCAAAGAACAATCACAGGAACGACTCAATCAAGGAAAAAGAATCGGGAGTGGGTTCACAGGGACACAAGGAAATTGCGTGAGGTCACCCTTTGAGAGCTCACAGAGGAGGCGTCAAAAGCCAGAGACGTCGTCGGACAGCACGCCGTACACGGTAGCACCTTCCATCTCCTCGTCCTCCTCTTCTGCCCCCTCCTCTGTGACGCCCCTGAGCCCGGTGAATATGGACCGCTCCAATCTGCGAAGCCCCAACTCTCTGCAGGACAGTACCATCTCTAGACTCATCGATGCCGTTTCCCTCGGCAACGAGAACGACACCCGTGGCTCTATTTCCGCTCTGATTGGTCAGTTTGACTACACTGTTGATAAAAGCAATCATACAGCAACTTCTAATGGTGGAACGAAAAGTGAACATCACAGGCTTAATGGCTTTCCCCAGCTTTCTGTTCAAAATTGTAGCACTCCGAACCAGTCCAACATCCCACACAAAGTGTTGCAGGAGTATCTGTCTCCTCTTAACAGTGGTTCATCAAATTGCCAAAACAACATAAAAGGTCCAATCAGTCCTCAAAAGGCTCAGAAGACCGATTATCCAAATACAAGACTCTATTCGCCCCGGAAAATCTCCCAGACAGACCCACCTGCTCCATCTCTCTTCCACAGCCCCGAGACGACTGAGCTGGAGGAAGTTTACACCATCCTGGATGAGGAGGTGCTGTCCCCTACATCAGTGTACAACCTGAAGAAACAGACCATTCATTTCCAAGCACTGGACTCAATGAAAAGCACTCCATCAAACAGCCTGGGCTCCTCCCCAACCAAGGTGCCTCGAGGTTTGGGGACAGAGGGCAGCATGGGGCGGTGTGTTGACCAGATAGAGAGGGGTGGCCATGATCTGGACAGAGAGGTAGAAGAAAGTGTGTATGAAGAGGTGTACGATCCAGCAGGGCCCATTCTAGAACCTGGTCGCGGGCCAGCATGTAGCTACAGGGGCTACTCTGTGGATCGTCCCACTTCACAGTTTGCTCGTGACATGGCTGGATGTTGTTTTAAGGAGGTGGAGATAAACGTGGACGAGGATCCACTAGAAATGATGCTGACCTCACCACGGCATATCGACATGCTTACTAGCCCTACGAAACGTCATGCTATCTATCAGAACAACGACTCCAGTCCATTGCACCATTTGCCCCAGAAACAGCCTTCGTCATCTTATAACACTCACCAACGGTCACCACACAAACCTCAATATACACAATGTTCCTCCCCTGTGTCCAAGCCTTATTTTCAGCAGTCGCAACATAGCCAGCTCGCTTCGAACACCCAGCCGTCTCTCTATCAAAGATCGAACAATTCTCAAACGTTAATGACACAGAGTCCACTTTGCCAGAACTACTGCCAGAGCTACCCTTCTCCGCAGTGTAAACTGGAGTCCTATGTCAACAATAAAGACTTTGCTAAACAGAGAAGCTACAATGGCAGCAATGGCATGAATGGCTTCCACAGGGAGACAGGAAAAATAATGGAGAGGGAGTTGGTAGGACACTTCCAGAGCAGCCCTTCTTCCTCAGAGTTTCTTCCTGCCAAGTCAGTGGTATCTCGCAGTCTCTCTAGAGAAAGAGCCATGTGTTCGCCCACCCCTTATTCTGAGGGGGCACATAGCCAGCTGGACACAGACTGTTACACGCCTGAATCTCACTACATCAACTTCCAGAGTCAAAGCCAGCCGCAAACACCCAGACAAACATCATCTCAGATGCAAATGTATTCCCATCTCAATGAAACACAGCAGCGTCGGCCTGAAGCAACACGGCCTCCCTCAGAGCCATGTTTAGAGCCATTGCCATCGCTTCCCCAGTCTGGCCCAGTGACCGGCAAAGCATCTGGTCCGAGTAAATCCAAATCCCTGGGAGACCTGACATCGGAGGACATATCATGCAACTTTCAGAGTAAATATCACATCATCAGCCGCAGTTTCATCACCCCTCATATGAGGGACCGCAAGAGGATGGGGGCCCAGGGGTGTCTAGCTCCCCAAACACAGTCTTCTGACCCGCTGACAGAGCAATTACGCAAGCTGTTGAACCTTGAAGCCGTCGAGTGCGAAGAAACGGCTCCCAGGTCCCAACCTCTGCAGCTGCCTCAGGCAAACAAACAGCCACCTTCACACCCGCAGCCTTGGGATACAGCTGTGTCCTCCGCCCCCGGCGTGGACGTGGACGGCTCGCCTCCCCTCCTTACCCGCCGCCTGTCCTCTCGCAGCCAAAGCCGCGTGCGCCACATAAACAGCCGTGCCCGCGAGAGGCAGCAGGAGGCGCTCAAGCCGCGATCGGAGCCGGGTAGCAATAGCGGGAGCGCCGGCGTCGGTGGGGTGGTGCTGCGTAGCAAACCCGTGTCGCACACGCCGGTGGCTAACAGACATTCCACGGGCTCTTACATCGCGGGGTACCTGGGTCAGCTGGAGGACAGGGGCCTGCCGGAAGGGTCGTGTACCTCGTTGCAGCAGGGATATGCTGACCACTACGGGGACGGATACTACACTAACTACTCACACCCGCCACCCATAGACTCTTCTTACACCTCCACTGAGCCTGAGGTCTACTTTTTGCTCAGATTGTAGCGCTAACACCTGATTATATGAACTGTGGGAACGAGAAGAAGAGTTGGACATAAACATACTTGAAGGAAGTGCAATTACTCCAAAAATCCTCATATCATGTCCTCATACAGCCCCATCCACACACACACCTTTAGTTTTCCTTATTAAAAAGTGTATCCTTTGTACAATATATGGGGTATGTACAGTATGTTATGGTTGGACCAGAAAGCATGTACTTCCTGTATGAGATGACCACCGTTCAATAAAGTGGGAATTCTCATGGCACCTCCTATCCTGGCAATGTAGCCTATTGTCTTTGTTCTGTTCAGTCTGTAAAAGTACTTTGAAATGCATTCTAGAATACTGCACAACACTGTGTTTGCTCTGTCTGTGTGATGTACTGTCTGAACGGTCAACTGTTGAAACCAGATTTCTTGACCCTTGTATCTTTTGAATGTGAATTAAATTCAAACAGACACTTTTACATAATGGGGTCTATTTTATCAAAGATCTCATTCAAGTCTTCCTTTTCAGTGTTATTTCTAGGTATATACTGGTTGTGTGTAAATATTTCAGTTTTATTTCATATGATTGAATTGATTTGGAGACGGTTTCTCGTTAAGAATGGCCTGCAAATGTTGTCGTTTTCTGCATGTAAACCATGGACATCTCAAGCATGACTATGCACAAACCTATTCAGTTGATGTTGCAGTGCCCTTGTCCAGAATAAATTCACAAAGTGTGAAATTCCATTAAGTACATAGACTTGCTTGCCTATACTATTTTCATTTATTTGTAGGAATCAAAAACACTGTTTTACTTAAAATGTAAGATTTTTAAGTATTAATTATTTTATTTTTATAATTAGTTTGATACAGACTGCAAAAAAATCAACTCTTGGAAGTGGTTACTTGACTTGTAAATAACAAACTACAATGAGGTATAAGTGGATAAGGACACCTGAGCAGCATGAAGCAGATAGAGAGTTTTAGACTGGGCAAAGCTGCAGTTTTTTAAAAATATTTTTTCCAGTGTTGAACCTATCGTCTCTGTGTATTAATACTCATTAGAGTACTATGGGCATTTTCCTACAAATGCAATAAAATATCAAATCACATGATTTGGAAAAAATAATTATGTATTCTTGTCTGTATTCTTTTGCAAAAAATTTCACATGTACATACCAAAATAAAGAATTTAAATCTGTATTATTACGATCCTGAGAATTTATTTGAACTATTCTGTTTTTACATTCTTTAATATAATAATAATAACGAAAATAATGGATAAACTGTTAAACAGTTATAATTTAGTTGTGTTTGTTTAATGTGGCACAATCATACTATCTAATACATCTCTGGATAACTTTATGCTAATAATAATGACAGAACTAACAAAATAAGAATTAGACAATATAAAACCCCATTCATCATCAGAATAAAAAACTCATTGGCAAAAAAAAACATGTACATGTACATGGACATAATTTCCCCAAGTTCCTCCTTTCGGTCCGTGTAATTGGTTGTAATTGCTTGTAATATTATTTTGATAGTCAGACTACTAATGGCACACCTGTGGCTGTAGTCATGTATTCCTCTAATGTAGAGAACCATATGACGTAACCGTATTGTGTTGATTGGTGTTGATAGGTCGCTCACATAAACACACGCACACACACACACACCAAACTACACACATCCTTACACAACAGTTGCTTGGGGTCACACTCGCAGTCTTTGCCATGCACTCTGGAGAGGTGTAATTTGGATGTGTGTCTTTGTTTGAACCCGTGTCCGTGTGTGTGCGTGTGTATTGTTATTTTCTATCTTCTTTGTATAAAGTCTGCACACATCCATAATGATCCACAAGGCCACTCAACGTGTCAGTGTGTGGGCCCATACGCCGTAGCGTAGATCTTCTTGTCTGCTCCTTTCAAAAATGCCAGCATCTTTTTACAAAATGGGCCCTTATTTTGCAACTGAATAACAGCCGTTTAACTCATAGGCTTACTCCTTCCTCACTGGGATATTGGGATATTGGGATGATGGAGTAATGGAATTTCATATCTGAAAAAAGAAAGTCATACTCTCATATGTGGTTTACGTTTTATATGATCTATGTATTTCATTTTATTTGATTTAGTTTGTCCTATGTTATTATCCTAACCAGTAAGACAAAAGCATCACCTGGCCAGAACAAATACATCCATGTCGTGGGTGTCTCTGCTCCTGACAGGCTGGTCCTCCAGGGCTCTGTCCCTGCTGCTTGTTGTGATGGTGAGCAGGGATGTGGGGCTCAGGGTGGGGCTGGAGGGGGTGCAGACCTCCATGTGCTCTCGCTGGGGCTCACCACTGGACGAGAGCAACCAGGGTCTCTTCCAGGATGGAGACGTTGTCATAGGTGGACTCTTTAACATCCATTACATCCCTTCAGTCATAGACCTGGGCTTCCATCGGCCTCCTCTCCTCATACCATGCACTGGGTAATAAACTAAAAAATGTTCTTAATGTATCTGGTTTTTATGTTGGGAATTCAATGCATGTCGCATATGCGGAATGGTTTTAGTTCCATACCATCAGTTGTGGAAAGAAATACATTTTTTCATGAACTTTTTTCAGTTAGATTTTCAATATTGAAGAAGTATTTTCACTTGTCACTTTTCACTCATTTAGGATGTTATGTATCTTGTCATTTCATGAAACTGCATCTTAAGACTACAATTTGTTTTTCATTCCCACCCGTATCAGTTTGGAAATAGAGTCTTTAAAGTATGTGTACGCCATGGAGTTTGCGGTGCAAGAAATCAACAGCAACCCCTCCATCCTACCCGGAGTGAGACTCAGCTACCGTATCCTTGACAGCTGTGGGAGACACCCCTGGGCCATGCAAGGAGCCTTCTCGCTGGTCGGCGGCGACAGCCAGAGCTGTTACTCCACCGACAAGCCTCCTCGTCCCGGTGCGATTGGAAAAACAATGGAGAGCGGAGGTATGATATTATTGATGAGATTATTGATCGTGGACATGTTACTCTCGCGTGGCAATGATTGTTTCTGTGTACCTGTGTAGATGACCTTCTCAACCGTGTCTGTAATGCTGTTGTTGGCAGGATTCTCCTCTGTTCCCATTGTGATCGGTGGAGCGTCGTCGACCACCGGCATCATACTGTCTAGGACCCTCGCTCCTCTATCTGTTCCTGTAGTGAGTTTCTCCATCATTAAGACAATGACATCATTACATATTTTCTCAAATTCATTAAAGAGTATATTATAATGTGGGCCTGTGAAGCCATTTGAGACTGCAAGAGCGTTTAAGGGCTATATAAATACAATTGACTTGATAAAGCATTGAAAACGTTAATGTATTTTTCACCAGATAAGCTACCTCTCAAGCTGTCCCTGTCTTAGCAACAGGCTTCAGTATCCTAACTTCTTCAGGACCATTCCCAGTGACATCTACCAGGCTAAAACCATGGCCCGCCTTGCCATCCAATATCACTGGACCTGGGTGGGAGCAGTTGTTGCTAACAATGACTACGGCCATCTGGCAATTCAGGTGATCTTTTGATGACATGTATTTCTCTTTTAGTATTCATATCTTCTTAATCCTGTTACCATAAACCTAAGTGAACTATTAAGAAGACTTCTGGCTGGTTATTCATCCTATATTAGTATCGATATTCATCTATGTTTGTAGGTATTCCAAGAGGAGATTGAAGGATCTGGAATGTGTTTGGCGTTTCTAGAAGCTCTTAGCAGGGAGACTATTGAGGAAGATGCAAGACGTGCAGCTGCCACTATCCAGCATTCCACTGCTAGAGTGATACTGGTCTTTTGCTGGTACACAGACGTGAGGGAGTTGTTTCTACAACTGGTCAAGAGAAATGTAAGAGACTATTGATATAGAACACTATTTAATACTTAGAATGCATGAGGGAAGAAAGGTATTGTTGCTTCGACTTCATTTCCTTTCTCTCCTTCTCTCTTGGTAGGTGACCGACCGACAGTTCCTAGCCAGTGAGGCTTGGAGCACCAGCAGTGATATTTTACAAGATGGGGCCATTTTTAACGTGGCAAGTGGTGTGCTAGGTGTTGCTATTCGCAGTTCAAATATACCAGGATTTGAAGATTTTTTGAGAACTTTGCATCCGTCTGATCGTCCGGGTGATTTGTTTTTGAGAGAATTCTGGGAGAAGGAGTTTGGATGTAGCCTTTCACGTACACAATCACATGTCACACCTCTTTTGTCTTCAACATTTTCCACATCATTCAGTTCTGTAACTCCTCTGTCCTGGTCTGACAGTTCGACGACAACAAATGTCTCTAGCGCATCTCCTGCCAATAGGTTTCCACTGGCTCCTGCCCTACCGCTGTGCAGTGGCAGAGAGACCCTAGAAGGGCTAGAAAATAGTTTCACTGCCACTTCCCACTTGAGGGCCACATACAATGTCTACCTGGCTGTGTATGCCGCAGCCCACGCTCTGCACAGCCTTCTCTCGTGCCCACATGAAGATAGTTCTCCAAGAGACAACAGCTCCACCTGTAGCTCACCTTATAATATTGCACCAAAAGAGGTACAGAACCTCCCTACAAACCCTTACAAAATTGATGTGTGAGACAAAGCGATAAAGTTGACAAAGCTTTTTAATATCAACACATTTTTTGGTTTAACAGTTGAGTTGTTATTGGTTTCACATGCTATATTTATTATGGTGATTATTCCTTTCAGTTGTTAGAGCACCTGACCAAGGTGAACTTCATCACACCCGAAGGAGACAAGTTCTTCTTCCAGGGAGCCGACATCCCAGCTGCATACGACCTGGTCAACTGGCAGACCACAGGCCGCCACAGGCCGCTCAAACTAGTTATTGTAGGCCGTGTGGATGGTTCCCATCTTCATCTCAACCAATCAGCCATCCAGTGGAGAACCGGATCCAGTCAGGTATACAATGAAAGATAAAGCGGTGCCAGGTAAGTCCGACTCCCAGCTGAAAGGTTCTGGGTTCGATCCCACAATGTCTGCAGCCTATTTGTATGCATCCTTGAGATCCTTGGATTATGTAATAGATGGAAAGTGATGAAATATGTGTGGAATGAAGAAAATGAAATGTGTTCAAATGTATCTTTTAGGTGCCAGTGTCAGTGTGCAGTGAGAGCTGTCCCCCAGGAGCCCGTGTGGCCAGCAGGAAAGGGGAGCCTGTCTGCTGCTTTGACTGTGTTCAATGTGCTGAAGGGGAGGTTTCCAATGAGACTGGTGCCCAGCATTTCTATTATTAGTAATCTTTTATTTAATCTCTTTTCCAAACTATTTTGGGCTGTTCTGTTTTCATGCGTGATGCTGTTACATCTTACTTTCCTGTTTTCTGCACTATCTATTCTGATCTAATGTATTCTGATCTAATCTAATAAATGCATAAAAGATAAAAAAAATGCATGTAATCTAATCTTCCATGAATTAACAATTTCCCACTTATTCTTCCTATGTCCCAGGTTCCCTGCAGTGCCAGCAATGTGCATTAGACTTCTGGTCCAATGAAGACCATACTGCCTGCATTCCTCGCACAGTGGATTTCCTCTCTTTTAACGAAACTATGGGGATTACCCTGACAACAGCAGCTGTGTCGGGTTCTGTGGTGACAGCCGCTGTCTTTGTGATCTTCCTGTGCTACCGTCAGACACCTTTGGTGAGGGCATCATGTAATAACGACTAGATATTTGTATTGCTGCTTTTGGCAGTCTCATGCACTACACATTTTGCATTCACTTAATGAAAGTGCGTGGGTCATAATGTGCGTGGGTCATTATTGTTTGCTTTTTCCAAAAGGTACGAGCAAATAACTCTGAGCTCAGCTTCCTGCTCCTCCTGTCTTTGAAGCTCTGCTTCCTGTGCACGCTGGTGTTTATTGGTCAGCCCTCAGTGTGGTCCTGCCGCTTACAGCAGGCAGCTTTCGGGATCAGCTTTGTGTTGTGTATCTCCTGCCTCTTGGTGAAGACCATAGTGGTCCTGGCTGCTTTCCGCTCAGCTCAGCCAGGAGCTGGAGGCCTGATGAAGTGGTTTGGTCCGGGCCAGCAGAGAGGGAGTGTCTGCCTTATTTCCTCCATCCAGGTGAGGGTACTGCCATGCCACTGAATGGATTAGGAATTTTAATTAGTGTTGTTTTAATGTGTTTGCCTGTTTTCATCTAGGTTTTCATTTGTATTATATGGCTGTCCCTCAGCCCTCCTTTTCCCCATCGCGACCTTGGTTTCCAGGGGTCAAAGGTTAACCTAGAGTGTGCCATGAGTTCAGTGGTGGGCTTCGCCATTGTTTTAGGCTACATGGGCTTCCTAGCCTGCCTCTGTCTCCTCCTTGCTTTCCTGGCAAGGAAACTACCTGATAACTTCAATGAGGCCAAGTTCATCACCTTCAGCATGCTGATCTTCTGTGCTGTCTGGGTGGCCTTTGTCCCAGCCTACATCAGCTCTCCAGGGAAGTATTC